>PVJH01043270.1:0-13734 GCA_004026705.1 Nesogale talazaci | reverse complement strand
AAAAAAAAAAAAAAGATCTTTCTCAGAAAGAAATGGCATTAAAATTCAAAAGAATGGTACTTAGGTTCCATCAATGAAATATGAGAAAGATCAAGATATCAGCGGATGAAAGCAAAAAAACACAGAAAAATCTTAAGAATTCATAAAAATACTATAGAAACTAATAGAATAAAGAAAAAGTAGAAACCAAACAAAAACTTTAAAGAAAAATCCAGAAGATTAATACTGAAATTTCAGAAAAAGATAAATGAACAGAACTAAATCAATGTAAGACTGAAACAAATTTTTAAAGAAATCTCTTAGTACTAAACTACAATAGGAACAAAAGGAACAAAAAGCAAAGTAATGAAAATAACCTGAGAATCAGGGGACCCAACCAAGAGGACTAACATACCTGTGACTGGAATTCCAGCACAGGAGGAAACAAAGAAAAGCACTGGCGTTATTTACCAGCTGTTGGACCCCTAACATCATGAAAGAAGTAAAATGAACCCAATACACGATCAACCTCAAAAGAAAATCACTAACACATATCACTACCAAACTTTCCCAAACCAAAATCAAGCAAAGAAACCCAAAAGAAACTCAAGAAAAACCAAATAGTTAGCTACAAATGGATTCAAGGTTAGCAGTTCAAACCCAGCAGCTGCTCTTCAGGAGCAAGATGAGGCAGCTGTTTGAGAAAAGAGGTACAGTCTTGGAAATAGTATGGCGCCATTGTACTCTGTCCCAGAGAGTCACCACAAGTGAGAATGGATGTCAGTGAATTCAGTTTCTCTTTAGTTCCGTCCTTCTTCCTTACAGGAGAAAATCCCTCTAGTCAAGTTTCTGACAGTGACCACCTTCTACCCACTCTAAGAAGGCAAGACCCTTCTAAAACGAAAATAGGGCTTGCAGGCAAACTAAGCCAACTTCCTGCCCAATACTGATCAACACGTTTGAATCACTATTCTTATTTCTTCCCAAATGCTATCACTACAAAGGTGACCCAACCCTTTCATATATGCACCCTCTCCTGCTTCAGCACTGCTTCAGTGATCTTGCTGCAGATGGCTTGTTTCTACCGATCTGTATTGGCGGAGTCCACACTGCCTCTTTGATCCTGAAGCCTGTGCTCCTCTGCAAACACGGATACCTTTAGCTTTGGGTTCTTTTTGTTTTGTTTTGTTTTTTTGACAGTAACCTTTGCTTCGTTACTATTTCTTTCACCTTCCATGTAACTTAAAAAAAATAAAACAAAAAACTATTTTAAGCGTTAAAAAAAGCACAGAAAATAATATAACAGACATCCAGACCTAACAGATGTTAACATTTTGCCATATGTGCTTTCAAACTTTCATTTTTGAAGATATAAAATACAAGCATATAGATGCAAGGAGTGAGAGGATGAGCCGTATAACATACTAATGTTCAGCTATTTTTAACTGTTAAAAATGATAATTACATACAACTCAGACAAAGTGTCCTAAAAATGACTTTGTGCCATTTCCATAAATCATATATATGTATATATATGACAAAACATGTACCATGTTGTGTAACCATTACTACTACTTATTTCCAAATGTTTTTCATTACCTTAAGCAGTACCATTTAAACAGTAATTCGTGCTGTCACGCTGACCTCACCATCTCGCAGTCTATGGTAATCTTTTGTGTCGATGCATTCATCTCTTCTAGATACTTCAGATAAGTGGAGCATGTACTACTTTCCGTTTTGTATTTGACTTGTTTTACTCAGCATACCATTTTAAAGAGGCATCTGTACTGTACAATGTATCAGAATTTCATTTTTGTTTTGTTTTGTCTTTTTTGTAGTTTTTTGGGGGGCATCACTGCTCTCTGGTGGTGGGAGTAGGAGGCCCAACCCCACTTCTGGAATTTAACCTCCATCCCAGTGGGCCGCAGTCCCGTGCACAACCACTACGCCACCAGGGCTCAGCCCCAGAATTTCACTTTTTAATGGCTGATTAGTATTTCCTTCTATGTACATGGCACGTTTTGCTTTTATGAGGGAACTTCAAAAAGTTATGGTAAAATTAAATTAAGATAATGGAACTTGTCCACCAGCTTTTGGGAATGGTCTCATGAATTGATCTGCTGAGGAACAGCTGAATGGTCTCCACCTTTTGGCTCGATGAGTAATGCTGCTAGGAACATCAGAGCACAGTACCTGAATACCTGCTTCTACTTAGGGGTTTACACTTGGGTGGAATTGCTAGACCATATGGCAATTCTGTTTAATATTTTGAGGACCTGTCAAACTGTCTTCCAAAGTTTCTCCAACATTTTCCATTCATATAAGCAGGAAATGAGTGTTCTTCTCTCTCCACATCCTCACCAACACTTGTTAGTTTTTTTTTCTTTTTTTCCATCTAGGTTGTCTACCTTTGGGTTGCCAAGTTGTTATGCATAATACTAAGTAGCTACTGGGCTGAGCCCTGGTGGCGTAGTGGTTGTGCGCGGGACTGCAGTCCACTGGGATGGAGGTTTGATTCCAGCTCCACGGAGCAAAGGCTGGGCCTCCTACTCCCACCACCTGAGGGCAGTGATGCCCAACCAACCCCCCCCCCCCAAAAAAAATACAATACTAAATAGCTACTAAAATTTTCTCCCACCATCTCTCAGTATTTTTTTTAATTTCTTTTTCTTTTTCTTTGTGGCATCACTGCCCTGGTATGAGTAGCAAGTCCAGCCTTGCTCCTGGAGAGCTGTTGCTGGATTTGAACTGTCAACTCTGTGGGCTGCAGTCCCGCAAACCACCACTAAGCCACCAGGGCTCAGCAATCTCTTAGTATTTTTTATAAAGTCTTCTGAGGCCTAACATTTTTATTTTGAAAAATTACAATCTACCTATTTTGCTTTTTGTTGCTTGAATTTTCAGAATCATTTAAGAAGTTACAGTCAAATACTGGGTCTTAGCCATTGCTTGAGAAGCATTATGGTGATGAAAAAGTTGAAACTGATTAAGGAACTATTTTCACAATATGATTAATTTAATGATATCATTAGGTTAACCTGAAAATGTTGTATTGGCAAATGTGTTGCATATATTTTTATAAGAACAACAACAGAATGCTGCTAATATAAAACCGATTATCTCTTGGGATATCGGTTCAAAGGTTTCAAAAGTGGAAGGGGGGAACCAATTGCAGGGATCTACAAATGCGCTCTCTGGAGTACAGACAGTGGAGAAGTGGGTGGAGGGACATATTGGACTAAGTACGATATGAAAAAGTAATAACAATGTGTAAATAATTAAGGGTTCACAGGAGAGTGGAGGGGGAGGATGGGGAAATATGGGAAGCTGGTTCTGGGGGACTAAGTGAAGGGAGGATGTTTCGGGGGTGATGATGGCAACAGGTGTGCAAATGTGGCCTGCATACAGTTGACGTGTGTGGTGATTGTGATGGGAATTGTATGGGCCCTAATGGAATGATTTTTTTTTTAAAGGGATGGGGAAGAAGCTTACACAAAGGTCTCAAGTAGAAAATATTTGGAAGGCAACGTGTGGACAGATATGCTTGGTACAAATGATGTACTGAATGTTATAAGAGCTGAAAGAGTCCCAAATAAAATTATTGAAAAAAAACAAAAACAAGTTTTCAAGTCAACTGGCCTATTTCACCAATTTCTCACTTATCAACTATGTTACCTTCTCAAGTTTCTTATTTATGACAAAGGGGAAATAGAATATCCAATTACTTTACATAATCACTTGGGTTTCACTCCAGCATCCTTCTGGCCCACACAGCCACACGTTAAGTCAAGTTCAAAGCTGAAGCCTCTTTCTGGTCTCATCCCCACAGCCACTGTTGTGTGCCAAAGAGACAACTAGGACAGATTTTGAGAGATCAATTACCAGAAAGGCCTGTCAATGGCCAGAGGAGCCCAGGAAGAAGCTGGTTTGGGGAAGGTTCCTGGTACTCCCCCTCTAACTCAAGAGTTCTGGGGAAACTAAGTCTGTGGTGGGAAGGGCAGTGGGGATAACTTAAGGTCTAGGGGCTGTGGCAAAAGCTGGCTGACCCTTCCTCAAAGGCCTGGGTTCCATTGTCGAATTTTCCATCACCACAACCTGTGGTTTAATTCAGGGGTCAGCAAGCATTTTCTTTTAAGTACAAATTAGCAATATTTTAGTCTTTGTTGACCTCATATGACCTGCCTTGTATTTAAATTTTTTTTAACTATTTTTGTTACGTTTCAATGTAACATACTTGAGCAGTAACAGGAAAATATCCTCAGCTTTTTACAAGTGGTTGTTGAATTTCATCAATGTGATTTTTATTCATTTGCCTGTTTTTTTGTTTGAAGACAAATCTCTCATCTTTTCCATTAGGCTTAAGTACCTTTTTCTATTCCTCTAATCTGCTCTTCTTGCTTAGGGGCCTTTATTGATTCTTTGTTTTGCCTGCATGGTTTCTTCCCATTACTGTAGCCTCTTCAGAGAGGGCTGCCATACTCCTATTAAAACAGAACGTTTTTACCCATCAAGCTCTATCTCATTACCTTGTTTAAATTGTCTTTATAGGTCTTACTATCACAAAAATTATCAGCTTTGTTTCCTTACTTATTAAGAACGTGTCTCTTCTCTGTTGAATACAATAATCAGAGGGCTGAGCCCCGGTGGCGTAGAGGTTGTGCGCGGGACTGCGGCCCACTGGGACGGAGGTTCAATTCCAGCAGTGGGGCTGGGCCTCCTACTCCCACCACCGGAGAGCAGTGATGCCCCCCCCCCCAAAAAAAAATCCCACAAAAAAACAATAATCAGAAACCAGCATTTGAATCTTACTTGCTCATGGTATTTCTCAGTATTTCTCCCCTCTGCAAAGAACTCTAGCACCTAGCTGTTTTGATATGTATTAATTTTTCTTATAGAATCGGATATTTAAATCTATTTTCTTTATATTTCCTTTTATAGAATCCAATTTTATTTAATAATACAGTATTTAACTTAGAATGATCAAATCTATAGTCATTGGCTAGTTTTTTTGTGTTAGTATTGGTGTTGTTATTATTATTACAACTTTTTCAGGATGTAGGAATAATAGTTATGCCAGATCAATAATGAGAAATTAGATCACATACAGAAAATTAAAGGAATTGCTTTTCCACCCAGACAATGTAAAAAGGTAACGAAGTTATTAAATGATGACCTTTCTTGAGTGAATCACAGAACTAGGGTAGCAGGGTAACAAATTAGACTTGAGTAGAAAGAGTTAACATTCTCTCTGAAAAGAGAAACATGAACTATTTCATCTCTGCAAGCATAGACGGATGCAGTGATCACTAAGTAAGTGGCCACAAAGAAAGAAACTAAGTGTTCTGAATCATGAAAAGTCCTGAAAGTATGGACTGGTCTCACAGCTTAGAATTCATGGGAGACTCAGGACAGGGGTCCATATACCCAATCAAAAGTTCTTTTCCACCGGCTTCCATAGGGAGTTCATAAGAAAGATTAAGGACAGGGCAAACAGACAAAAAACATCTGACCCTCTTTACCACTTTTATCTTCTTTCTTATGAACAGACTTAAAATTACTTAGAGAGGGATAGAAAAACCCCCTTGCCTCTTAAAGAAGACAATTTGCCCGTTTCTGAGAAGGCAACAGGAAACTCCAAAAATGACAAAATAAAACATAGAAAATTCTCAATCCAAGTGAAAATACAAGGTAATAAAAACAAGAATAAAGCCCAGCAATAAGTGAAACAACATCTCCTTACAGAGGCGTCACAGGGAGGCGATGAGCCAGTCAGGGTACAGTGTAGCAACAATGAAATATGCAACTTTCCTCTAGTTCTTAAATGCTTCCTCCCCTCCCACTATCATGATCCCAATTCTACCTGACAAATCCAGCTAGGCCAGGGGATGTACGGATAAGAGGCAGAAACATGGGAAATTCAGGAGATGATCGCGTCAGGACCAGTGGTGAGAGTGGTGAGACCCGGAGGGTGGAGGGAAGGTGGGGTAGAAAGGGGGAACCAATTGCAGGGATCTACATATAACCTCCTCCCTGGGGTACAGACAACAGGGAAGTGGGTGAAGAGATACACCGGACAGTGCACATTATGACCAAATAATGACAATTTGTAAATTAAGGGTTCACAGGGGCAGGGAGTGGGAGAGGGAATATGCGGAGCTGATACCAGGGGTGTAAGTAGAAGGAGGAGGCTTTGAGAATGATGATGGCAACAAATGTGCAAATGTGGTCTGCGAACAATAGATGTCTGTATTGATTGTGGTAAAAAGTGTATGAGTCACCAATAAAATCATTTTAAACAAGGAAAACAAAGTTTGATATGTTAAATTTTAACATAACTCTATCTATAGAAATCCAAGGCACTCATTCTATTTACATCCCTGGTCTATGGTCCCAGGGAACCCAATGAGGGCCAACAATCCATATGGGGAGTATGCAAATGAATTTGGACTTTCACTGTCATTCATACACTTTTGAAAACGGAGTAGTCAGAATTTAGGCTCTAATATAATTCTCTTCTTATCTTGGATTTTTATTCAAAGCTATACCTTTAAGAAAATTGCACATTAGCAGTTTGTGGTAGTTACATAATCTGTCTACTCGCGAAGGGGTGGAGTCTGACTTATCGATCAGGTCACAGTTTGATGATCTCATGTGGAGGCACGAAGGATATAAATAGCTCACTGGAGGTCAGACACACTCCCTGCTTCATCTTCCTGTTGACAAGCCATATGTGCTACGCTCATGGAACCAGCGCCCTGGGCCTGGAGAAGCAAAGTGGAGACCTACGCCAGTGTTAAGATGCTTCCACGACCTCTGGATCCACAAGACTTTCCACCTTCTGGCTTGTGAGCTTCCTGCCTTTGGCATCCTTTGTAATGGCTGCGTGGGTCTGAAGAGGAATTTATATAGACTGATATTGGACATATCAGGTAATATTGGACTTGATCTGGACTGGGCTGGGATATTTTCTTAAAGTACAATTGCTTTTTGATAGAAAGTTCTTTCTAACACACATGAGTATCTATGATTTGTTTCTTTAGTCGACCCAAACAAACACACAGGTTCATTTCTCCATTTGTTGCTGCTGCTGCTATCCAATTTCTTAAGTCTACCTTGATCTGGTCCCTCCAGTCAGCTAATCTGCATGCATTTAACTCATTATTTTTATTTATAAAATAAAAAAATGCTCTTCCCATCTGAAAAGCCACATATCCATCAATTTGGAGTCTGTGTTTTCTCTGTGAATCTTTTCAAACAGGTCTGAATCAGCAGGCCCTGGCATCTGGATGCCTTTGAAGTAGAGCTCAATTAGCCTTAACAGAAAATCACACTAGATGCTACTACATTAATTCTGACTTAGAGGACTTCCACAGTAAATGTTGAAGTGCCAGATCTCTCTTCTACAGCACCTCTGCTAGACTCAAACGGCAAACCTTCTGGTTAGCTGCCGAGCACTTAGGCATTTGCAGCTCTCGAGGACGCCAGGTGGAGGATAAAAGCTACTTTAAACGCACACTGACCAATAAAACTCCAAAGAAGTTGCCACCAAATGAAGTCTGGGTCATAGCTATCCCATCTATTTCAGCATAAAACTGCACTATAACAGACTTTTCAATGGCTGTGGTATTTTGGAAGTGTGTCTCCAGGCTTATCTTCATAGGTGCTTCTGGGTGGAATAGAATCCACAAACTTTTGACTAGTAAGCTAACACTTAGCTGTTTGTCTTACCTCAGGTTTCCAAATACACCCTACAGAAACCTAAAAACAAATGTTGAAAATTCCAAAATAACAGCAAATAAATGATTCTGAAAGCAAACAAACAAACAAACAAACACCACAGGCAATTTTCTTTTGCCTGGAGAACATTCTTTAACATTCTTTTCTATTGGCAATTGATTCTCCTTGACTTTTTGGTGTAGTCTTTATTTTGCTTTCATTTTATTTTTTTTTTTGGGGGGGGGCATCACTGCTCTCCGGTGGTGGGAGTAGGAGGGCCAGCCCCACTGCTGGAATTGAACCTCCGTCCCAGTGGGCCGCAGTCCCGCGCACAACCACTACGCCACCGGGGCTCAGCTCCCATTTTATTTTTTTTGGTGGGCATCACTGCCTCTGGTGGTCATGGGCACTACCCAGTGCTGCTCCCGAGAGCCGCCGCTGGATTTGAACTGCCAAGCCCATGGGCCACAGTCCTGCACTCAACCACTTATACCACTGGAGCTCAGTCCTATTTTGCTTTCATTTTTTTTAGGCATCACTGCCCTCTGGTCGGCTTTGATTTTTTTTTTTTTTTTAGGCATCACTGCCCCCAGGTGGTGGGAGTAGGAGGTCCAGCCCCACCGCTGGAATTGAACCTCCGTCCCAGTGGGCCGCAGTACCGCGCACAACCACTATGCCACCGGGGCTCAGTCCTATTTTGTTTTCATTTTTTAAAGTAATGTTTCCAGGTTCAGAATACTAGATTGATATTTTTTTTTATTTTGTCCTTCAAAAGATGGGACTCAGCCCATCTTCCAACTTTTATCATCATTCTTACCTTTTATCCTCTAACGGTAAAGATGTGCTCCCCTCCCCCCAGTGCTTATTTCCTATTTGTAACCTTGAATAATTTGATTTTGGAGTCTTTTGTTTTGATATGGCATGTTACTCAGAGAAATTAAAGTTATCTTTAAAATTAGCAGATAAGCTATGCTTACATATCAGAGGACTCAATATGCTATAATGTCAATCTCCCCAATTTTATTTATAGCTTTAACACAGTCTCACATAAAATCCCAACAGACTTTTTTTTTTTGATAGATGTAGACAAACTGAATGTAAAAAACTATGAAGAATTTAGTACAGAAACTTATCTGGGTAAGTTTTCCAGTCAGGAAAAAAAAATGTGAAGAAACTTCTGGGATAATAATTTTCACTGCCACAGGAAAGAAAGAAGCAAATCCGGGAGAGGATGCGATCCTACCCGTCAAATGCGCTCTTTAGAGCAACACATCCTGTTACTCATAATTAAGATTAGTTCCTTTTTTTAGTTAATTTTTAACTTTGCCAGAACTTAGATCCCTTCTAAAGATGCCGGTACTGCAAGATACATTTTATGCCTAGAGTTGTCACATCACATACAAACATAGTCATAAATATGCAATCACAAACTTATAAAATAATGAATCTTCTAAAGCTACTAAGAACTTTAATAAAAAATCTGATCTTAGACATGATCAACCTCTTACAGATAAGTTATATATTTTACAGACAGTGGGGCTCACAGTGTTTGGTTTTCAAATGATCTCATGTCTACTAGTCAGAGCACCAGAAGTTTAACAGATTTCCTTTAAAGAGCTACTGCTATCAGGACAGTTGTCACGCTTGCTGATTCACGTATGATTTTCAAGAGACCCGTTCATGTTCTCAGAGCCTTCACCCTGTCCTCTGAGCATGTCCAGCCCAGGGGAATAAGCCACGCATCTTCACTGACATAGGGCTTCTCAAGAGTTTTCTCTAGGTGACGCCAAACTACCGTTGAACGTGAATGACTTAGCACTGAAAGGAAAACCTTGGCGGCATATTTTAGTCTCATCATAGGAAAGAAGATGGCTCATGTTCACCCACTTCTTTAAGTTAGTAGGTGGCATACTGGTATTCCAACCTTCTTTTGACTCTTAAAGAAACATGTCCTTATTTTGATTGAACCCTTTCCTATACAAGGTGTTTGGAAGAAGCTCATCTGTAGCTGACAGCTTTGTGTGCTAGTGAAAACTTCCGGCCACGTTTTATTTATTTGGGTAACAAAGTGAAACTTTGAACTTTTAAAGGTTTTCTGGTAGTAGTTTTGACAAAACACACACACACACACACACACACACACACACACACACAACCACACGGGTCAGTGCAGAGCTATGCTCCATAATGTTCATAATGGCTGTATTTTGGCAGCAGATTGCAATGTCTTTCATCTATGGAATCACTGAGTAGACATAGGCTGGTAGTTTGTGTTACCGCGGGACTCTTCGGAGACAGACAGTACACAGACGTCTTTTCTAAGTGCCTGTTACTAATAAGGGTCATCACCAATGAAACCGATTTTAAAATGTGTTTTTTTTTTTTGGGGGGGGGCATCACTGCCCTCAGGTGGTGGGAGTAGGAGGCCCAGCCTTTGCTCCGTGGAGCTGGAATTGAACCTCCATCCCAGTGGGCCGCAGTCCTGCACTCAACCACTACGCCACTGGGCCTCAGCCCACTTCTCTCTGCTGACTCCCTGTGAGAAACCCCTGAGAAGTCATCTGGACCTTCCCTGATGCATCCAGAACCCTGGACCTGCAGAAGCCAGGTGAAGACCCCTGTCAGTGCTGAGATGCTTATAATGCCACAGGATTTACAAGAATTCCCACCTGCTGGCCTGTGATCTTCTATATTCAGCATCATTGCATGCGTTCTGTGAGTCTGAAGAGGACTTTATAGATTGCCCTCAGACATAGGGGATATCAGACTTATGCACTTGATCTGGACTGGGCTGGGATGTTTTCTTAGTGTTCATTTCCTCTTGTATATAAGACTTTCTTATACATATGTGTGTTTATGAATTTGTTTCTCTAGTCTACCCAGACTAGTATACCATATATATTCAAGTATAAGCCAACCTGCATATCAGCCCATGCACCTAGTTTACCAAAAAAACTGCATCAAAAGTGCTGAAAAACTTGACTTATGGGGCTGAGCCCTGGTGGCATAGTGGTTGTGCGGGGGACTGCGGCCCACTGGGATGGAGGTTCAATTCCAACAGTGGGGCTGGGCCTCTTACTCCCACCACCAGAGAGCAGTGATGCCCCCCAAAAAAACAAAAACAAAAAAACTTGACTTATGCATGAACATATACGGTACATGTGTTACAAATATCTCCATAGATCCAACAGAGAATGAGGTGGAAAAGTTACAAAATCTTCATAACCATCAAATCTTGAAGGGAATGTGTCACTGAGCCTAGGAATTCAGGACCAGAGTCTCAGGGGCATGGGGGTGTATGGCCGCACATAATCCATAAAGAAAATGGCCTGTGGCCAACTTTGGTGAGGACACCTGGGGTCTTCAAAGCTAGGGAGCAGCCAGCTAAGGTGCAGCGAACAGCGATCACCCTGCTTGGAATAAAGAGCAGAGCAAATCAAAGGTGCGTGGGAACAACTAGTCCAGAGAGCAAACAGACTTGATGGACCTCAGCATCCATGGCCCTGGGGTCTGGAGAACGGGACGGGGCCCAGTCACACGCCAACCACACGGCAGGGGTTCTCCCAGCTGGTCTGGGATCAAGTGGTACAGATGCAGAACAGGGGCTGCTGGAAGCCGGGATAGCAGAGCCGGACAGACTCGGCCAGGAAATCACCCACTGGGTGACTTTGGGGCCCAAAACAGACAGATGGATAAGGTGTATATTAACTCCTTAGAAAAACTAACCATTTATGATCAAAAGGGCAGCTTTGGTCTGAGGACAAGATTAGATGGCAAGAAAGGTTAGAAAAGGACAAAGAAAGAACACAAATAACAGGGAACAAGTGGGATGAGTGAGGCTATATTGAGAAAATTTCAATGACATGAAATCATTAAAAACAAAAAGTGATATGAAATTAATAAACATTTAATACATCAAAGAATCATCAGATCCTGTCTTTAGAATTCTGAAGGTTGCAATGTTCATTCTATCTTACACTCTGTGAAAATTCCTGAGATGTTTAAGAAAACTGAACTGAGTAAGCATACTGAATACATGATGCAGCTATTTTAAATTCCATGTTAAGGAAGTGGAGAGAATACTAACATAATATTACCATAAAAAATAATAGAAGTGGTTAGAATATTAACATACTATTACCATAACAAATAATAGAGAAATAATGTATTTATTTTACTTCTTTACAGTGCATACTTTCATTCTATCTTTACTTTATGGATCACTATACTAGATTATACAAAAGAAGCATTACATAAATATGTTGATTGACAAATGTTTCAGAGAAATAATAAAGTGATTAACTAGAAGAAAATTTTAAACAAATTATCTGAGTTACTTTAAAATGTCATAAAGTATTTCTTTACATAAGCGTTTGAAAATCAAAATATCAAAATCAATATACTTATGGAAATAGATTTGGTAGTATCTAAAACAGATGAAGATTAAGCTACTTACTATAAGACCCAGCAAGCCCCCTACTGGGCATATACCCAGAAGAGGCAAGAAACAAACCACAGCCAGACATCTGTGTTTCACTGTTCACAGCGACACAGTTCACAACTGTAAGAAGTTAGAAACAACCCAAATTTCCATTAAGAGACAATGGATCCAAAAAGTGTGGTGGTACATACATACCATGGAGTATTACTCATCCCTAAAAAGCAGCGATAAATGAATGAAGCACATTGCTGTATGGGAAGAACTGGAGGAAATCACGCTACATGAAGCAAATCAAGCACAAAAGGGCATGTATAACATGAGTCCACTGAGGTAAGCTTAAAAACAAAACAAAACAGGGCATAGGGGAAAAGCTACTAAATACCTACATCCCTGGGGTGAGGTCCAACAATTATGGCAGGGGCCAAACCCAACCTAGGGACACATATGGCAGCTAACTAAGTAAGAGGGTAAAGGAAAGAGAAATAGAGAGAGAGAGAGACATGGGTAGGAGGCGAGCAGGGCACTAACCCTCCCAAGGGGAGAGCATTGTTTCTCTCCCACAGGAGAGATCAGGCTTCAACCCCACACATCCACATATCGGCATGTACCAGGGTACCAAGAGAGGTTTGTGGGGCTGGCCCCTAGCCCAACTGTGTGGATACCCCGCCCCGCCCCCACCACTCCCCCCTCCCTGCTCAGAAGAATGCACTTCCGAGGACAGCACTGGGGTTACAACTTGAGGACAGAGGTGCATCTGATTAAAACACACAGAGAAATGAAAAGGGATGGAGACGGAGGGGAGGACATCCTGGTCCATCAAGCCCCAAAAGGATGATGTTCCTGCTCAGAGTAGACAACGCACACAGAGGATCGATCATAGGGCTGGCCTCACCAGGAGGCACAGCGTCCCTCACTAAACCACAGTGCTGCGGGGACAACACTGGAGATACAGCGCGGGAATTGTGTGCAAGCTGACCCCCTCACACTGGGGCGGAACACTAAAGGCATGCAACAGAGCAACAGGGGGAGTAAGTGATGAAATCCCCGGGGAATACCAAAAATAGACTTTGGAGACAGAGTGTGGCACCCCATCAGACGCAACTGGAAAACACTCTGAAAGGCCAACAAACAGACCTTGCACTATTTATAGGATTTCCATTTTTGTCAGTGGTTTTCTTTTTGTTGTTGCTATTGTTTTGTTGGTCTTGACTTCCTTTGTTGTTTTATTTGGACTTGCCTGGTTTTTGCGCTTATTTATCTATCTGCATGTCTATCTAGATAAGAAAGATGGGATAAATAATCTGGAGACAAAAGGATGGGACCAATGGCTTAGGGGGATACAGGAGAAGGGGAGGTGGGAGAAGGAAGAGGGGACGGGGTGGGGGGGAGGTAGTGATGTAAGATGCCTAGGATGGCTTAATCAAGGGCAATGTAGCAGCGAGGAATTACTAAACCCAAATGAAGGCTGAACATGATGCTGGGACAAGAGGAAAGTAAAAGGAAATAGAAGAATGAGGAGGAAAGGATATTTATAGAGACCTAAATATAGGCATGTACGTGTGTGTGTGTGTGTGTGTGTGTGTGTAAATGAGAGGGGA
>PVJH01043269.1:0-13725 GCA_004026705.1 Nesogale talazaci | reverse complement strand
CCTTCCATCCTTACCCCACCCTTTCCTTCAGCAGACTCTGTCTCTGGCCCCACGCTCTGTTCCCCTCACCCCTGTTCTGTACCCCCACCCTGTGCTCCATCTGCCTCCCCTTCCCCACTCCTCACCCAGATGGGCTCCTCCACTTGCCTCAGACAAACTGATGTCCCCCAACCCTAACTTGAATGATACAGAAAGCATTAAAAAAAAGTTGGAAGGAATCCGCAGTCACGGTACCCGAAAGAGCTGAGCAACAGCCACTGCTTCAGGGGGCTGCATGTGAGCAAGAGCGGGCAGTGCTGAAGGAAGAGGGCTACGCTGCCCAGGAAGCATCGGCCCAGAGCAAGCTTCCACGAACGGCACTGACTCAACAAGCTGATGAAGCACGGGAAGCCCTCGCCTCTCTCTGCCAGGAAACTTGAAGACAGCTACGTGGCTAATTGACTAGAAGAGATGCACATTTGTGGCCATTCCAAAGAAAGGTGGCCCAGCGGAATTCTCAGGTTATAGAACAATATGACTAATATCACATGCAATTGGAGTTTGCTGACGAGCCGAACCAGGAGCTACCCAAGCTTCAGGCTGGACTCAGAAGAGGACATGGAACCAAGGATGTCATTGCTGTCGTCACCTGCGTCTTGGTTGACAGCAGGGCATGCCAGAAAGATGTCTGCTTGTGTTTTATTGACTGCCAAGACTTTGTCTGTGTGGACCCTCGCAGACTGTGGATAACTTTGAGAAGAATGGGAATTCCAGAACATTCCTTTTGTGTTCATGCAGAAGTGGGACATGGATCTCGAGACAGTGTGTGAGCAGAACAGGAGGATCCTGCCTGGTTTAAAACCAGGAAACGTGTGTCGGGGTCAGAGCCTCGCACCATAATGATTCAACCTGCCTGCTGCGCAAATCGTCAGAGAGGGTGGCTTCCACAAAGGAGAGTGCGTCATCAAGCGCAGAGGAGGGCTTGGTAACGCCCCGCACTATGTGCTCTTGAGTGCTGAAAGTGAGGGGGGCGTGACAGACGTGGGGACGAAGGTCAAGGATGGCAGCCTTCGGCATGGATGACAGCTCAATGGAAAGACCCCGTCCTCACCACTGTCACGTCACTAGAGAAAACATTGACGTTGTAAAGGTTTTCATCTTGCTTGGCCCCACAGTGGATGCTCACGGAATCCCAGGATGCATTGCAGTGGGTCGATCTGCGGCACACGGCCTCTTTGGAGCATCGAGGGGCAAGGATGTTGCTCTGGGGGTCTCCCTGGCCTCACATTGAACACTGAACGTGGACGACCGGAGAAGGAGGGATGCGTTTGAATGGTGGTGCTGGAGAGGAATGGCCAAAGGACCATGGACTGCTTAAAGGGTAAATAGATCTGTGCTGGAAGAAGTACAGCCAGAAAGGCTTCTTCAGGGCAAGGGTGGGGATACTTGGTCTCATGTACTTTGAACATGCTGTCAGGAAAGATCCACTCCTGGAGAAGGTGCCTGGTCTGGTGGAGAGACTGAGGAAAAGAAGAAGACCCTCTGTGAGACGGAGGGACACCATGGATGCACCTATGCTGAGTGTAGCGTCCCCCCCCCACACACACACATGCACCTCCCGCCACACCTGGTAGAACATCCACGGGAGTGTGTTCCCTGCCACTACTCAGCTCTGCCCACAGCATGGCCCCGCTCTCATACCTCCCCGCCACGTCTGCAGTGCCACCACATTCACCCACCTTCCTGCCACGTCTGCAGTGCCACCACGTTCAGCCACCTCCCTGCCACGTCTGGGAGTCACTCACATGAGCGTGCCTCACTGCCACGTTCACGCATGCTCGGAGGGCCACCTGGGACGCCTGTACGTATTTTGACCCATGTCGCTGCCAGTGCAGTGGCTGCTTTCACTGCCAGCTTCCCCCAGCTGCCGCGCCCGGTCACATCTGCAATGTTTGGCTGGATGGTGCTATGAAGGGGTGGACTTGTGGCCAACATGTAAGTCCCCCCCTTCGTCTGTCAGTGTGCTGCACTGTGGGAGCAAGGCGACCGTCATTGAACTGATCATCAGGGGAGCAGGTTCCCGCAGGGCTTCCAGACTGAGAACAGATGAGAAAGATGGACTGAAGGATTGGTCACAACCAACCAACCCCACGACCAGCCCCGGGACGCTGTAAGGCAGCGTGCTGGGAACAAGGACGGAGGGAGGGCTGCCTTCTGGAAGCAGGGTGGGCCACAGGGGCTTGGCTGGAGTGAGGCCTTCAGGACCCTCCCGCGCTGATGAGTCACTGCTGAGATTAGAAGGACCGGCCACTGCATCCCTCGATACTCAGAAGGTGGAATGTGCCGAGTGTGAATTGAAGAAAACCGCAAGTCGTCCGAGAATGAAATGGGTCAGGTGAAGAGCGGTGTCCTGGACATGAGTGAGCAGCGGCAGACAGGTGCCGCCGTTCTCAACCAGCTTATCCATATGTCCGACTCTGTTGGAAGGACACGTTCAAGAGGGATGGTGCTGCATTCGCTGTCAGAAAGAGCATTTCAAGATCTATGTTGGAGTGCAGTGCTGTCTGTGATGGCAGGATATCTGTCCACATACAAGAAAGTCCAGTCAACACAACCTGTTCACATCGACACCTCAACTGCTAAAGCTGGTGATGAAGAAACTGGAGAATTCTGCCAGCTTCTTCTCTCTGAAATGGATCAAACGTGCACTCAAGATGCAGTGATAATTATTGGTAATTAGAATGCAAAAGTTGGAAACAAAGAGGAAGGATCCGTAGTTGGAAAACATGTCCTCCGTGACAGAGACAACGCTGGAGATTATGGGGTAGGCTTTTTGCAAGACCAGTGACTTCATTGCCAATACTCTTTAAAAATAACACAAACAGAGACTGGACCTCGCCAGGTAAATACCCGGGCATCAAACTGACTCGCTCTGTGGGAAGAGAGGGTTCTCGGTACCAGACGCCCACACAGGGACAGGGCTGACGGGGCACACGCCGCCAACTGCTCGTGTCACGTTCAAGGCAAAGCTGCAGAGAAGGAAACCACAATCCAACCTGGAGTCTATCCCACCTCAGAAACTGACGTGACGCCTTGACCACTAACAACAGGAGACTGGCTGAGGGAGGACATCACGGACGTCAAACAGACAGAGCAAGAGGCCATAAGAGACAGGAAAGAAGGAGCAGATCAGAGCAGGTGTCCAAAGAGCTTCGGAAACTTGCTCGTGGGGAGACCTGCTGGCGGAGCTGAAGATCGCCAAGGGCAGCCCAGAAAGACCAAGGGTTCTAACGACATCGGCAAAGGCCCGGGCGGGTGAACCGAAAAGGAAGGCCATGCCCAGCACGCTCAAGTGGAAAGCACGGCAGAAAAGTCAGGTTTCTCACCGAAAGACGAACAGTGTTATGGGTAAGACATTAAATGTTGCAGGAAGATCAAAAGAAGATGGAAAGAATACACAGAGTCCATGTACCAAGAGGAACTAGGGGACGTAACCCTTTCAGGAGATAGAACATAAGCAAGAACTGACGGTCCCAGAGGCAGAAGTCCAAACTGCATTAGTTGAAAGCATTAGCAAGGCAAAACAAAAAAGGCACCAGGAATTGATGGAGCATCAACTGAAATATTCAACAAACTGATGAGACACGGGAAGCACGCACTCACCGATGCCAAGAAATTTGGAGGACGGCTACTTGGCAAACTGGCTGGAAGGGAGCTGGACTTGTGCCCATTGCAAAGAAAGGAGACCCCAAAGGATAGAGGAATTATTGAACAAAATTATTAGTATCACATACAAGCAAAAATATGCTGAAGATAACTCAAAATCCTTTCCAGAGGGTCACTGCTGACCTCAGACGAGTCTTACCCAGAGATGGTTCCTCCTTGCCTCACTGAGGAACCCTGGTGGTGCAGTGTCAGGAGGTGAGCTGGGCTCTGTGTGGTTGGCAGTGTGAAACCACCCGCAGCTCCGAAGAAGAAAGACTGGACTTTCCACTCCCCTAAACAGTTACTGTCTCAGAAACCCATGGAGAGCCCTGCTCGTCAGCACTGACTCGAGAACAGTGAGTCTGGCCTGTGGCTTCGTGTTTTATTGTCTATACAAAAGCCCTTGACTGTGTGGCTCATAACAAACTATGGTTAATATCAAGAAGGATGGAAATCCCAGACATTTCATAGTGTTCACCTGGGACCTGTCCACAGACCAAGAAGCAGCCGTCTGAACAGAACAGGGAGCGAGGGCATGGGTTTAAAATCAGACTGTGGGTAGGGGGATGGAAAGGGAAGGAGAAGGGGAAAAGTTGCCAATTCCACATTTGATCAATTGGAAAAAAATAAAATCAAAATGTGAACCACAGTTGTATTCCTTTGCCAAAGTTATTCAATCTGATTGTTGAGCAAACAATCAAGCTGGACTAGAGAAAGGAGGCAGGGGGCTGAGCCCCGGTGGCGTAGTGGTTGTGCGCGGGACTGCGGCCCACTGGGTTGGAGGTTCAAATCCAGCAGCAGCTCTCCAAGAGCAAGGCTGGGCCTCCCACTCCCACCACCAGAGGGCAGTGATGACCCCCCAAAAAAAACAAAGAAGAAGGCATGAGGCTTGGAGGAAGACTCCAACTGTCACCTGCACCTTGTTTGCAAAAAGCCCACGAGGACTGGAAGCATTTCCCAGTGGTGAGCCGGAGACCACACTCACCCCCCTTCCAGTGAGGAACGGCCCAGAGAAACGTCCCCATCAAGTGGGTCCACAAGGGGACGATGACACGCACAACTTGCTTGAGTCCAAGGCGGAAGGCGTCAACTCCGCACTTTTCAGGGATGTACTTCCAGGTGAGCAGCCAGTCGTCAGAGAAGGGAGTGGGACTCCCCAAACAACCTGCCCCCACCCCCACCCCGCCTCAGCCCTTTGCCCTTCTTCCGAAAGAAACGAGGTCCCAGCATGCCCGTGTCACTCCCCGACTCCCGCGAACATAAAACCCCAGTCACCGCCGTCCCCATAAACCCAGGGCGCACATACCAGCCGGCGGATGTCCCGCTCGCTCTCTCTCTTGGTGCGCTGCACCTCGTCCTGGTGAGCCTGGTAGGCGGCGCGCAGGTCTGCGGCCTTGGCCTTGTCAGCCTGCACGCAGGTGCTGAGCGCGCCCTCGGCCTGGCGGCGCGCCGCCTTGAGCTCCAGGATCTCCTGCTGCAGCCGCACGCGCTCGCCGTCGAAGGCCCTGCGCGCCTCCTCGCGCGCCTCGGCCAGCAGCGCCGCCTTGACCTTGTCGGCCGCGCCGTCGCGCAGCAGGCTCAGCGTGGACTGCAGCCGCTGCAGCTCGCCCTCGCGCAGCTTGGCGGCGCGCGCCGTCTCCTGCTCGCGCTGCCGGATGAGCGCCTCGCGCAGCGCCTGCAGCTCCCGCGTCTTCTCCTCGTGCAGCTTGGCGCGCAGCTCCGACAGGAAGGCCGTGTGGCGCCGCTGCTCCTGCTCGCGCTCCAGCCGCGCCTCCTGCAGCCGCTCTCGCAGCTTCCCCACCTGCGGCGGGGGACCAGGGGGTCAGGGGTGGGGGCGGGAGCGGGAGCCAGGCCTAGGGACCGAGGGGATCAGAGGTCAAGGGCTGAGCAGGGCGGCATCAGGGGGCTGGGACTAGGTCGAGGTGGAGTCCCAGGAGGCAGGGCAGCATCAGAGGGGCAGGGTTAGGGACCTGGTGGGCTGAGAAGGTGAAGTAGGGACTGGGGGAGGGGTCAAGGTCCTGTACAAGGCAGGGGTTAGGGGTGGGGTCATTATTGGGGTCAGGGTAAGGTGGGATCAAAGGTGGCCTGTCCCTGATAGCCTATTACTCCCCACACCCCTGTCTCCTCCAGGACCCTTCTGCGGTGTACACCCAGGGTCTCCCCACGATATTCTTTGGGTTTCCTATCTATCCATCTGCTATCTTAACTGAATGAAAGTCCTGTGGTTTGTTCATCACTAGCAGAACACACATGAAAAAACAGAGTCAACACACAACTGTCCCTGGGGCGAGGGGTGGGGGAGGGGGTTCTAGGGTTCAGCTCCTGATGGGATGGGGGCTCCTCCTGTAGGGGAACCTCTGGGAGCCTAACCCACCACCCGCCACACCCCAGTCCCACATCCTCTCCTGTCCGGACCAGGCAGGTCCCCAGCGGGCCTTGTCACAGACCCCAGGGGACAAGCACCCACTGGGACACCTGGTGCTGGCAGCCCCACTGAGCAGGGCTGTCTCTAACTGGACGCTGCAGCACTGACTGCCCAGAGTCCACTGCCTGAGCGGTGACCACAGCACCTCTGCTCTAAACCCGGGTATTCCTGTCCGGAGTGTGGGCACACGGGGGCGGACTCACACGGCCAGTCTTTGTAACTGTGAGGACAGCACCATCTCAAGGAGGGGCCCGCAGAGACCCAGCCATGCTGACCAGGTCCCACTTCAGAGCCAGCTCCAGGCCCCGACCCAGGGGGGCCAGCCCCATTGCCCGCACCTTGCTCTTCTCCTGCTGGAACTCCGCCTGGAGGCTGGCCAGCCGGGCCCGCAGCTCCTCGCTGGAGGCCTGCGTGACGTCTGCCTCCATCTCGGGTTTCTCGCCTTTGCTCCGGCCTTTCTTCGACATGCTTCCTCTCGGGGAGGGGTCACGTCCTGTGCCGGCGTCGGGACAGCTCCGCTGCTAACCAGTGACCCAGGCCTCTGCTCCTGCTGCTGTCCCCATTTCGACCCCCGTCACTTGGGACCCTGGGGAGGGGAGGGAGCCGTCGGGGAGGCAGGCCGGTGACCCGCCTGGGACACGAAGCAGGGGTGCTGTGGGCCTCCCCCTGCTTCAGCCCTGGCCTGACTCTGCACAGCAGCACCTGGAGCTCTAGCCGGCCGGCGCTGAGAGGGGGAGCCCACACCACCCTCCCGGTCTGCAGGCCTTCCTGGGTCACCCTAAGTCACGTGGAGAGCACAAGGGGCCTGTGATGCACCAGGGAATTTTCCATCACCCTGATCACTTCTGGGGACCGCCTTTGAGGAATCGGCCCCTAGAGGCCACAGAGGCCAGCAGAGCCCCAAGCCCTCAGGGAGCACCACCAAGGTGCCACAAGCCTGTTGCCTCACCCAGCCCCTGAGTCCACCCGCCTAGTGGGCAGGGCCTGACCAGCGACGAACAGATCTCCAAGTAAGTGCACTGCTTTGGTCAAACTCTGACTCCAAAGCTGACTTCAGAGCTGTGGTGGCCTCCCGGCCCTGGTGCACACAAGACTCCTGGGGACTTGATCCTAGGAAACAAGCCCCCGTGGGAAAGGCTGCAAAGCTGCTGGCAATGGAAACCTGAAAGCACCCGAAAACTCAAAGCACCCACTCCATGGGCCCAGTAACCGTCCCTGTGGGTTTCCAAGGCTGGAAACCAGAGCAGACAGCCTCATCTTCCTCCTGCAGAGCAGCGAGTGGGTTTGAACCAATAACCTTGCAGTAAGTAGCCCCACTAGCTGCCCTCTACTGCACCAGACCTCCTGGAAATCTGTAAGGGGTGTCAAAGGGTCAGGAAACAAAGGGGGTGGGTCTGAGCGGCTCTGGGCAGTGGGGGAGCGTGGGGTGGCCTTCCTGTGGGAAATCTCCACTCCTCAATCCCCCCAAGCGCCCCCACTCTCTTACCCAACCCCCCATGCACATCTGGCATAATTTCATCTAAGTCCTGCCTGACTTGGTTACCTGGTGCTGTGACCAGACCTGCCACACCTGGGTGGCTCGTCAGAACCAAATGTACTTCCTCCTGGCTCTGCGGGCCGGGAGTCTGAACAAAGGGCCCAGCGATGAGGGGGTGGAGCAGGGTGAGGACCGTCTTTCCTCGTCAGGAATACTGGATGATCTTTGGCATTTGTGTCTCATGCACACCTGTCCACCTGTTCTTGGTCACACTCAGACGGGGTTTGGTTTAGGGCACATCCAACACTGGTACGGTCTCGCTGATGTAATAAAGAAATGTCCTCTGGCCAGGAACGGGGGCAGAATTGTCCACAGGTGTTGGGGGGAAGACCTCTCGGAGCATAGCACCAGGACTGCAGTGTGATGTCCTCCGGAAGCACAGTGGACACACAGCGGGGCTGCAGGCCCAGAGCGACCTCACCCCACTGCCCACAGGGGATGCCTGCATCTGCCTGTCGTGGCTCAAGGTCCTCCTTCCAAAGTCCTAGGGAGCTGGCCGGGACACAGCCGGGCCGGCACAGCGGCGAGGAGCAGGGGGTGAGCCTGCCAGACTCTGCAGAGCTGCTGGAGAGGTGAACGACTTAATGTTCGCAAAGTCCAGTGTAGCTCCCGAGCTGCAGTTGTGCTGGACAGATACCAGCTTCATCATCCTCACCATCACCATCATCATTACCACCACTGCCATCATCACCATCATCCTCTCCGCCGCCACCATCACCCTATCATTACCACCACCACTGCCATCATCACCATCATCATCCTCACCACCGCCACCATCACCATCACCCTATCATTACTACCACCATCATCCTCACCATCATCCTCACCACCATCATCATCACCATCACCCTATCATTACCACCACCCTCATCACCATCATCATCCCCACCATCATCCTCACCACCGTCACCATCATCATCACCCTATCATTACCACCACCCTCATCACCATCATCATCCCCACCACCATCATCACCCTATCATTACCATCATCATCATCACCATCATCACCCCCACCATCATCATCACTGCTATCATCACTCTGCTCACCAACATCCCCAACATCAATGCCACCATCCTCATCACCAGCATCACTACCACCATCGTCATCACCACCGTTACTGGGATCAAAGTTGTCCTTGTCAACATCATCTTCAACCACCCTCAGCAGCACCTCAATAACACTACTGTGATTACTACCCTCATTAGCATCCTCACCCCCATCATTATCACCAACCTTATCACCACCATCACCAACACCACCATGGCCATCACTCAACACAGTGGCCATGCTTTTTGCTAAAGATGCTAATACTTGGACCTGAAAGTGTTCCAGTGGCTATCAAAAAGCTGACTGAGTAAGAGGGAGGAGAAGCAGGCTGAGAAGAGCATGAAGATTTGGGGTCCATTCTCTGTGCCAATGCCCCACGTAGCCTCAAGAATTGTGCCAAACTCTAGAAGAAGTAAGGATTGAAGAAGCTGCCAGCAGCTATAGTGGCTTCTTCACTAAGTCAGGGTCTAGCCACACACCACTGGTGCTACCACACACACACATACACACACACACACACACACCTGTTGCTGCCATCACACACCCACATCCCTCTGTTACTATCACACTGGAACACACACACACCTCCTACTGCTGTCATATACACATACCTGCTTCTACCATCACGCACAGGCATGCGATGCCACAGCAGACAGAGCCTGTTCAGGCCGTGGCTGGTCCCTGGCCAGCTGACAGTCAAGAACACCACCCCCAGGGACAAGACTGAACTTTAACACCGAAACCAGAAGCCGGCTTTTCTGTGAAATGTACCTATCTTTATACTTCATATATTAGAAATCAAGCTAAAATTATATATGCATATATGTATACTGCATCTGAAACAGAGCTCGTGTGTGCGATCAGATTGAGCCTACGACCACCAACTTGCCAACTCTGCAAGTGCCAAGAAAGAGGCAGACAGGCAGACCGAGGGCCAGCCCCCACCCCTGCTTCTTCAGCAACCATACCTGCTGCCGCCAGTCTGGGAGGAACATGGGGGCCCATTCACCCGGTGTAGGCTGGATTCTGGGAGGCGCGACAAAGACGTCGTGTTGTGTGGGCAGCATGGGGAAGAGTGTTTCTTGTGGGAGACTGGGGTCAGAAGTCAGAGGAAACCGCACAAGGTCACAGAGACACAGAGTTCAGGCAGAGCAGCAGGCCCCCAAGCTCAAGCACCACAGGAGTGGGGCTGCAGGTGACCTCTTTCTAACATCTCTGCGCCTCAGCCTCCTGCACTGAGAAATGGGGCCAGAGCGCCTCTGTCCGGGGTGGACAGGTAAGTGCATGGGGCAGGGCAGGAACGTTGGTCTAGTGGAATCCAGGCTCTGCCTGCACCAGCTGTGTGGGCTCAGACAGGCACCAGCCTCTCTGTTCCCTCAGAGAAAGAGACGGTGATTATTGCCAGAATGGGCTGAGTTAAAATGTGTGCAGTGCCCAGAACAGGACCTTGACCCAGAGTGGGAGTACTTTGATCGTCGTCCTGAAACAGAAGCTGCCACTTGCTAATGTGCTCTGCCCCGATTCTGCAGCTGCTAAAGAGGGAAAAAATCAGTCTTGGAAGAAGCCAGGCTGACAAGATCTTGCCTTGTGGCATACTTTTGAACACGTGGTCTGGAGAGACCCGTCCCTTGAGGAGGACACCCCGCTTGGTCAAGTGGAGGGCAGCAAAAAGAGGAAGGCCCTCGACGAGGGGGGACAGGCAACGTGACTGCCACAGTGGGCTCAGGCCGGCCGGTGTTCCCTCCTGCTGGGCGTCCAGTCACTGTGAGAGGGCACTGACATGGTTCCCTGGGTCTTGTCCCTTCATGCCCACGGGGATGTTCCACTCGGTATCCTCCTGGGTCCTCACTTGCTTTGCCCCCCCAAAGGCTCACGCTCACGGAACGCACAGTGGGAGGCTGGGACAGGTTCCCTGAATCCCCCAGAGGAGCTGCTGTGGCCCACACGCCATCCCAGCAAGCTGAGTGGAGTGGGGACCAGAGGACACCATGTTTACAAAGGCCACTCCCACAGGGGGAGAAGGCACTCACGGGACACCTACATGTGGGGCTCCCCACTCCCGTTCTCCAGAGTCCTCCTCCCCCAGGGCAGTTGTGCAGGCACTTGTTGGGGACACTCAACAGAGGGAAAATCTCCAGTGAAATGATGTCCACGGGGCTGGGTTTCCTTCTGGGCCACTGCCTTCTGCCTTCCGGGGTGCAGGGCTCCAGCTGGGGCTCCATCATCCTCGCATACCTTGAGCCCCGAATGGGACGCTGCCGTGTGCACAGAGGGCGAGGGGTGAGAGGGGCAAGGGGCAACCTCTGGGACTCCAGGTCCAAGTCCTCAGTCTGGGATTTGCCCCATGGCAGGAGTCCCATCTGGTCTCAAATGTGCTCCTTCCCTCCTTCCGGGAAACCCAGTTGCTACCACAATTATTCAAATGTATGCACCAACCACTAACACTAGCGATGAAGGAACTGAAGAATCGACTGCCATCCGCCAGCGCAGCGTGCTGTGGTGGCCCGCGTGGCGCTCTGGGGCTGGGAGCGACGTCGCTGGATTTCAAGGGCCCGCAGGGCCACTCCCTGTGAACAGGCTTCAGCAGGACTTCCAGAGCCCGGACAGATGATGAAGAAGGAACAGGCTGTCCACTCCAGCGCCACAGAGGAGTTAGCCATGGAAAACCTCCCAGAATCCAAACGCTGTCAGATAGTGAAAACCTCTTGAAGAGAGGGACCGTGCCAGGAGATCAGAAGGCGCCGTGCTGGAAATATGACGGAGAGCGGCTGTCTGGATGAGCCCCCTGCCCCCATACCGACACGGGCGAGCAGCCTGTGGGACCTTCCTCTGTGATGGGACACGACATGCCGTGGAGACCCAGGGGACGGAGGGAAAGAGCAGCCCAGAAAGCGAAGAAACAGCTGTAACACATCTGTTAATAGTCAGGTGCATGAAAGATGAGTCTGAAAACCGGATGTTATGAAAAATGAAATGGAAACTCGTAGAAATCAAGCTTCCCGGTACTTGGCTAGCTGAGTGCACTGGCATGGCCACACCTGGTGTGTGTGCTCAGAATGAGACCATCAAGAGGAATGGTGTTGCGTCCATCATCAAGAAAGACATCGCAAGACCTCTCTGGAAGCACAGGGTAGGGCGTAGGTCTACTGGCCTCCCAGGAAATCCACTCATCGGGACTGTGGTTCAAATGTGTGCACATTTACCCATGTCTCCAGTCAGGAATCAAACATGCCATCACGGTGCACTGATCTTCGCTGGTGACTGGAATGCAAAAGCTGGGGACAAAGAGGGACCCACACAGGACGGGGTCTATGCGCCGTGGAGAGAGATGTGAAGCCAGAGGCCAGTGGAATCCTTCAAGACCAAGGGCTTGTTCACAGCAAAGACCGTTTTCAACAACGCAAAAGGCAATATGTACATGACTTCCCCAGATGGAAACACAGGAATCAGACAGACGACATCTGTGAGGACACGCCGTGGGGAAGGTCGAGATCAGCCGCTAACCCCGGGCCAGGGGCTGACTTATGGAACAGACCACCAATTGCTCATGTGTAAATTCAGGTTAAAGCTCGGGGGGAGGGGGAGGTTAAGGGTGGGTGGAAAGAAAGAAAGAGAGAGAGAGAGAGAAAACAAGTCCAAGGGAGTCAAAATGTAAGCTTGAGTTTTCCCACCTGAATTTCGAGAACACCTCAAGAATAGATTTTAAGAATTGAACACTAACAACAGAAGGCCTGGTGAGATGTTAGAGGACATCAATAAACCATTCATGAAGAAAACTGAAAGGTCATTAAAAAGACCCTCGTAGGGCTGAGCCCTGGTGGCGGAAGTGGTTGAGTGAGGAACTGCAGCCCGCAGGCTTGGCAGTTCAAATCCAGCGGTGGCTGAATAGCGCCCACGACCACCAGAGGCAGTGATGCCCACAAAAAAATGAAAAAAAAATAAAAAGAGACCCTCTTGGATGTCAGGAGAGACCCCCAAAGCTGCTCGGCGTGTCTCACACTGAAAGAGATCGAGGAAAAGTGCTGGCCCCATTTGACAGGCTTGTACTCTGGTGCCAATTCGATTAAGAGTGTACGGGCGGAGTCTAGCCTGTCAGTCTGGAGATAGCCAATGAGACTTCTGTGTGGGCGTGGCTTTCTCCTAGAATTCTGGGAAATCTTTCAATATTTCCCCTGGGGAAGTGAGAGACTAGCAACTGGAGATGTTCTACTGACAAGACACAAAACTCAGTCCCTTGGGACGCTCGACTGACAAGACAACATGGCAGCGTGCTGATCGATCCTGAGTCCTGGAACCTGGAGGAGCTGGAAGAGAAGTCACATGGGCTTGCCCTGATGGAATCAAACCTCTGGGGCTGGAGAAGCCACGTGGAGACTCCTGCCAGCGCTGAGATGCTTCTACCACCACTGGATACACAAGACTCTCTGCACCCACTGATCTATGATTGTCCTGGTGTCATTGCATGTATTTCATGATTCTGAAGAGGACTTTATAGATTGGTATTGAACATAGGGGCTAATATCAGACTTATAGACTTGAACTGGACTTGGCTGGGTTGTTTTCTCAATGTTCCATTCCTCTTATATATAAACCTCTTCCTTATATGCATACGGTGTTTATGAATTTGTTTCTCTAGTTTACCCGGACTAATGCATCATGTTGCCATGTGGAGAGATTCTATGGGTGAAATCTTGGAGGACTCAGGAAGCACCCTAAGAAGACGGAAAGAGTACCCAGTCACTGCACCAATAAGAGCTCGTCAACAGTCCGCCTCGTCAGGAGGGGGCCTAGGGGTCAGAGGCAGTGGTGCTGAAGGAAGAAGTCCACGCTGCCCTGGAACCGTCGGTCAAAACAAATGGATGGAATTGATGAAACAGCGACTGTAACATTTCCACAAGCTGATGGAGCCCTGGAGGTGCCTGCCTCTCTAGGCCAGGAAAAACGTGGAAGGCGGCAAGCAGGCCAGCTGACTGGAAGAGGTCCACGTGAGCCCATTCCAAGAAAACGGTCCCCACAGGCCTTCCTCGCA
>PVJH01043268.1:0-13717 GCA_004026705.1 Nesogale talazaci | reverse complement strand
GGCACCAGCATGTGTGCCCTGATTATAATTTTGTGATGCATTGTCAGGAACCGGGGTGTATAATGGAGCTGTGTCTCTAATTACTTTTCTCTCCACAGGTGCCTGGAAAGGGTCCAGATGGAAATGCACATCACCTCCGCTTTGAAGGGATGGAGAGACAGTACGCCTCCTTACCCAGGTAGAGCACCGAGGGGTCCCAGCCCCAATTCCCCTGTAAATGAAGCCTTTAGAGAAATGAGCATGTGATGGAAAGCTGGCTTCTGCACAGGGAATATGTTAGCCTTGTGCCCTCCTCCCTGCTGTCTGCTGCAGCCCTGGTGCCGTCTTCACCACTGTGCTCATAATTGGAACACTTGTGGCTTATTTGTTAAGGGAAGAAATAGTATATCATTGCAATTGAACATGTCAGCAAGAATATTGGATACTGAATGGAAATCCGAAGCCATTACTATAAAAACTGTATTGAACAGCCTGCACCAAGCTTAGAGACAATAGACGAGTAAATCCTGTGTCCTAGGAGTTCCCCACAAGCAAAGGCATGCCAACCTTCACCTTGGGGCTTTGTGCAGGTGTTAAGCAGCAGAGAGAAAAGCGAACCTGGGAAGGTGTTCTTTGCTTAACTTAGAATCCAGACGTGTTCTCTAGGCAATAAGCAAATATTGCTGAGAGGTGCAGCCACAGAGGGGGGAAGGAACCAGTGCGTGGGAAAAGAGTCAGGCCTAACATGATACACTTAGGCTGTAACCAGACACCCCTGAAAATGAGATACAATTCTCAGAGGCGTGGGCTCTTCACGGTCAGATGAGGAATAATTTTAGTCTGCTATCAGCAGCACAGGACAAAAAGGAGACCTTTCCAAGATGACGGTCCAGCTACTGTGGGAGTGAGCAGAATGGAGAGGGTAAGAATTAGGGGGTCAGAGAAGGAAACAAAGAAAGGCTCATATGCCAGCCAGAGAACTGAAGTGCTATGAGAGGTTGCTTTTTAAAAGGGGACCAGGGTGGGAAGGACCCCAAGTAGGCCTTCTTACTGAATTGCTAACCCAGAGATGGAATGCCTGCATCAATTTGCACATCAGCTCTACCTCTGCTTGTGGATTTGCAGAAATAATCCACTGAGGGGCTCTGGTAATGCATTTGCCTTCTAACCGAACAGTCAGAGGTTCGAGTCCACCTAGAGGAGCCTTGCAAGAAACACCTGGCAATGGACTTGAGAGACCAGGCACTGACTCCTTATGAGTTAACCCTGACTCTTCAGTAATGTGTCAGCTAGCACACAACACAATAACTTAGGTGGTATCTGCTCCTATAAATAGGACATGGCTTTTCAAAACAAATGAAATCTGAAAGCTAGTAGAGGACGTTGTTAGTCAAGTTGGACCCGAGATGTAAAAGGCAGTGATTCAGAAGTTTCACTATGATTGCATAGTTTTACATGCTTCTTAGTTTATTTTTCTGGCTCCCCCCCCCCTTAGATTCACTGCAGATAGAAAATAGACAGAACATGCCCGTTTGTCCATGAAGTTAACATTTGCATAATTTTATATTCTGTTATTACACTCTATCATGTTGGCTCTGCAGCAGTTTTAAACTGCTTTCCTGGCGCTTCCTTTTTCTTCTCTTTTCTTTTCTAACATAACTCATGAGTGAGGTTGCAAGACACATCATTAGATTGGTTATTAGGTATTATTCCTATTACTCTTTCCCGAACTTTACAGATCTCCTCCCATAGTAAACACACATGTGCACGCACACACACACACACAATTACATTTTGAGACCTAGTTGTTGTTTTGAGACCTCGTTGTTGTTCTGTGCTGGTAAGTCAGTTTTGACTCGCAGTGACCCAGGCAACAGAGGGCTCTCTTGACTGGCATCTTTGCAGGAGCCGATTTGCCAGGAGACAACTGTGATTTATTTCTCTCCCCGTCTCTTTTCTTTCTTTCTTTTTTTGTAATGTTGTCTCATAGTTTTTCTCACCCTGCTTCTCCCTGGCCTAGTATTTTGTTTTCATTAAAAGAACGGAAATAGTTTCCAAAATTCATCTTAAATGGAAGATTCCTGGCTTGCTGTGTTGAAGTGTATGGAAACTGTGCAGGCAGATGGAGAGTAGTCTGTTCTTAGGAGGGAGAGAAAAAGAAAATCTGGAAATGGTATACTACCTTCCTGGCCAACTTGTAGTCAGATTGCAGAAATTAAATCACTGTGTGTATGGGTGTACAAGTCCAAAATCTCAGAAGTGACATTTAAAACATCTACACATTTTTCTCCGCCATTCATTCCCCATCCATTTAGTGGTCGCCTTCTACTACGCCTCCCACCCCAAAGGGACAAGACCTAGTCTTGTACCGTATCCCAGCCTATCCTCAGGACCCTGCCATCCAGTAAGAGGCCAGCAAGTGGCACGTGATTACAGGGCGACAAATGCTTGTTGCATCCATAATGACTCAGATAAAATTCTCTGCATTCCCGACTCCTGGTTTCTTTCCATGGGAGGACAGCGCTGGACGACCGATCATGCCTGATGCTGAACAAGTCCCCAAACCAAAAAGAACACAAGCTCACACTCCCTGAGTCAATACGGAGTCATAGCGACTGTACAGGACCGGGTAGACCGGGCCCTTGGGGGTTCTCAGGGTATGACTCTTCCTGGAAGTCGACAGTCCTCCTCTCTCCCTAGGAGCAGCTGGAGATTGCTCATCTGCTGACTATGCTAGTTAGCAGCCAGCATGTCACCACAAAAACTCCTCCTTGACGGGACCCCTAGACCCAGCTGACATGCAGGACAGGGAGTTTCCTGACCATGGTAGTGAGCGCACCTACGCTGTCATTTGTGCTGGGGGTGCCATCGCCGTAGGGCCATGGGTGAAGCCCTCGTAGCCCCCAGGGCCAGTGAGGAGGTGTGTATGAAACAGACTAATTGGAGCAGAAAGGAAGGCCTCGTCGATGGAAAATAAATTGGTGGGGGGAGGGGGGGTGGAGTGTACTCACACCCACGGGCAACGGTGGGAGTGATTAGCGCATGAGCACCCAGACCTGGGCAGCCACCTGGCAACCACACTCCCCTGCAGGAGAGCTCCCTGGCACAGAGCTCAGCCTCACAGGGTCTCAATGGAAATGCAGAATGCCCATGATGCCGAGGGAGGAGCGGCAGTCTGTGGGGGGCTCCATACCTCCTTCAGGAATATGCCACATGCTGTGACAAGGGCACGCAGCGCTGGCTTCTGAGAAAGTGTGTAAATGCAGTGCTGAGTGCTGGTGACATTTACCCTGAAACCCAAGACTTCCCACCCCCTGAGGTCCCACTGTCCACTTAATTGTTAGCCAGACTCCCTTGCTCTCTCCCTCTGCCAGGAGAGGGAAGTGTGCCCGTCTCGGCAGGCACCAGCTCCCCTCTTCGCCACAAAGACAGGGGACATTGAAATATTGATGGAGTTTCATTTTTAATTAGAAATAGAAGCAGCTACCTATCGGAAGCCAGTGGCCTCGCACGAAGGAGACTTAATGTGCCGCTGACTGGTTGGCTTCCTATGTTGTATGTGGAGTTTTGAAGATAAACTCAATAATGTTGATTGATAGGCTAAATTTGGAGTCATCACTCCGAGCGAAAATGCCCCCCTGGGCCCAGAGTTGGGATGGAGCCCGGTCAGGGGGCGCCCTCCTATGCTTTCATGGAATTCTGTCATCTTTAAAGTAGGTCAGGTCGATGAGACCTGCAGCCGGGCTAAATGACACCAAACAAAGCTCAGGCTCAGGCCAGCACAGGAGAGAGACAATTGAGAGCGCTCTCAGTGGTTACCAGCTTGCCTCGGGCAAGGGGCTAAGCGATGTTAAGTGTTATTGTTAAGCAATGTTACATCCTCTGCCGCCAAAGAAACCCGCCTTTATTTCTTTGCTCCTGAGGGGCCTGTGTCGGAAAGCAGAGGGTAGTTGTGATAAAAGCTCGTTAGCACACAGCAGCCTTTAACCAGAACCAAGGTTTCATCAGCTGATTGAGCTCTGGCAGCAAGGTGCCGAGCTGCTAACACTCCCAAATCGTCAGCTGTTCAGACTCATTGGCTGCTGGGAGGGAGAAGGCTGTGGCCACCTGCTTCGGTGACTAGAGCAGCCTTGGAAACCTAGTGGGGCAATGCTACGCTGTCCTTTAGGGGGGATCTCTAGGACTCAGTCCACTGGACTTTGCTGTGGGTCCTTCAGGCCCCAATTGTGGTCTGTGGTCCACAGCACGACACCGGCCTTCCTCTAGTCTGGCCGGGTGCTCACTCTGCAGGAGTGAGGAGCAAAGAGGCGGTTTCCCTGGCTGCTCTACGATGTGGGCATCAGTGTACGCGTCTCTGTACATGGCTGCTTGTGCATCCCAGCCTCCCATCCCCCTCTCAAGTCTCCCAGGCCCCATGGAGGTCAGTCCATTCCTTCAGCAGTGGACTCTCTCCTTTCCCATCTCCAGCTTTCTTCATTGCCACCAGGCCCCTCTGAACCCTGGGGATCCCGTCATCCCGTGCTCCGCTGACAACTCAGGGCATACGAAAGGGATACTGCTCTTTCCGGCTTGCAATCCAGCCTGGAGTCGGAAGGAGTGAGCCAAAAAGACGCCACATCCGCTCTGGAGTCTTACATCCTTGGAGGGTGAGCGATAGCTGGAGATGGTCATAAAATAGCATTCCTTGGTCCCCCACTCCTATGCTGCAGCCCAGCTGGGCCCTCTGCCATCCTGCATTCCTTTTAGTCGTGCTGTCAGTCCCTTTACTGTCCCACCGTGGCCATTGCAACCTTCTTCTCCTCCTGTTAAGTTCTAGAAAGATGACTAAGCTCAGTCTCAGAGGTGACCTCACTTCTTTACGACCCCAAGGTGGGTCGCATTAGCTCCTCAACTTCGGCTTGCTGTGGTTGAGAATGCTATGTCTCCCCCAGGGGTCCGGGTGAGGGCAAGCTTGCTCTCAGACCCTAATGACCTCACCACTCACAGGGTGCAAAGCATGTGGTCAGAAGACGTCAGGCCCTATTTCCGTATCTGCACACTGGGGTGAACCTGGCATCTCATCTGGTGCTGGTGCCTCACATAGACTAACACTAGTAAAATATGGCCTGGAATGCTCTTTCTTTTTTGATCCCTGGGAAGAAAGGATACCTCCCTTTCTTCGGTACCTGAGAGCAGTCTCCCAGGATTTCCCTGCGCCACCCACCACCCGTCTTCTCTCAGTTGCATGGAGAGTCCCTTTCCTCTCCTGGTACACGGGATAAAGGTACAGACGCCACTGGGTAGAGCAGGGAGAGAAGCAATCACACCGTGATACGCCTGCATGACGACCTCAGCCAGAAGATGAGCTGATTCTAGGTGGGCCCGGTGCCTGGAGGACATAGCAAACCCATGTCACCTCGGTGTCTCCCCGTGCCAGTGAGCAGACTGGGTACCAGTGGGTCCTGTCGATAGGAAGTCTGTGTGAGGGGCTACCAACCAGCCAAACCGTGAACCCTACACTGGGTCTGTCTCACAGCAACCCTCTGGGACAGAGGAGGGTGTCCTTTGGTGGGCTACCATGGCTGTAAGTCATCTGTTTATTTTTAACGTTTTATTGGCACATAATCCACACAGCATACAAATCAATCGTTCAGTCGTATCAAGAAGAAATGTAAAATCATCACCACGACCAATTTTAGAACTTTTTTTCCCATGGTTAAATGGCCTTCAAAATGAGTTGTGTACTCGCAATCAGACCTAGTGCTCTCTCCCTTCTCCTGCATTCATTGTTGACGCCTGAAACCCCTCTCCCTTCTGACCTCCCCCCCCATCTCCCCTGTAAATCCTCAAACCTGTTATTCCCTCTCTGCATCCCCTCCTTCTGTGCTTCACACATGGGGAAACCCAACAGCAACACTAAAAGAGAAAAATGAAAAATAATCATCATCAAAAGATAAAAATGCAAATAATGAGTAAGAAAAGACCACCTTCAATGTTTAAAATGCCAGTGAAGAAATGTTTGTCATAGAACAAGCAAGAGATACTTGCACCAAGAAGAAATTGAGGTTGGGTCAATCTGGGGTCAACTGAGCAAGTATCAAATTTTCTCCAGCATAATTAAGATTACAGTGATCTCTTATGATAGTAAGGCTGTTTTAGATCCTTGTCTGTGGCTCAAAGGTGTCTGATGGATACTGTGCAGATGGGTTTTGGACTCCAACTGTCTTCCACAGGCTTCGACAAATTAGTGTTCGTAATTTTTATCTGTTACTTTCACTTCGTCATTACTTAATCTTATTATTGTCATCTTTGGATCACACAAGTGGGTGTACTTCTTCCATGTGGACTTAAATGAACCTCACTTCGATGGCTGCTTATTTGAATACAAGCCTTTAAGACCCCTGACACTATTCTGATTGATAGCGGGTACTGTGTTAGTCCTGGTAAACTAGAGAAACAAATTCAGGAAGACTCATATGTATCTAAGAGTTTTATATATAAAAGAGCAATTGCACATTAAGAAAGCCCATAAGTCCAATATTAGCCCGTATGTCTGATTTCAGTCTGTAATTTCCTCTTCAGACTCCCCCCCAAAAAAACACGCAATGATACCAAATGCAGGAAGATCACAGACCCGTGCATAGAGAGTTTTGTGTATGCAGCGGTAGTAGCATCTTAGTGGTGTCATGGGTCTCCGTGTGGTTCCTCCAGCTCTGGCTCTCTCTACGTAACTCCGTGTGGTTTGTCAACAGGGAATGTCTTGCAGGGAGAGTATTTGTCTGGCCTCAAGTGAGCTATTTATATCTGTCTGCCATGCCTCCAAATAAGGTCTTCAAGCTGCAACCTGATTGACAGCCTAGACTCCACCCCTTCACCCTTAATAGTCTCAAGCTGACACTAGATTATGTAACTACCACAGCCACCACCTGCTTTCTTCACCACACTTGATGTAGCACCCTTCTCGTCAGTGATCCCTTCATGCAGGTGAGTGTTAAGAGGCCTCTGTGATCAGAAAACTGTTCTTGGATTGAGACTGGAGTTCAGTCGGAGCCCAGAATACATCTGCTTGTCCATGGAATAGGCAGAAGTCAGGTTTACCTTGACGATCATATTATGCAAAATCAAAACCCTATAAAAACAATTATATCAGCAACAGTAACAAACTAGCCTGCAAAAAAATGGGGGGGAGGCAGGGGGAGAAGCAAAACAGCTCAAAGCAGGAAGCCAAAACCCATAGAAACAAAAATTTACTACATTGTAAATCATCCCCCTGAGGTATAAGGAAATTTCACCGTTAAAATCATCAATTTTTCCAATGACACAACACTCTGAACACCATGGGTAGGAGGCATCTAGGCGAGTACAGTTCCACCTTGAGCCACAACCCTTGTGTTGTTGCCCCTATACAGTTTGTTCTCCCATTCTCTTGAGCCCCAAGTGTGGAGATTGGTGCTGGAGGGGAACTTCCTGCATCGATTCTCCCAAGTGCAGACCCTTGCCCACCTTGTCATGTCCAAATTTGTCCTGGCACTATGTGGAGAACCTCCAGGTGCTAAATATAAGGTGATTCTGGGTCCCATCCCACTGCACACCTATCAAAGTGGGGGCTTCCCCGCAAGGACCAAGAACTGCCACTTCCATAGTCCCAGGGAGCAGTCACTTTCTACTTCATCTACCATCCCCGAACCCCAGTCCTTAGTTCAAGGGTACAGGCAACTTCAAGGCCAGGTTAAGTTCATTCAGCTGGTTCTCTATGTTAAATCCACCCCTGTGTTATAGCACGCTTCCCTCAAGGTCAACATTTAGGGTCATCCAGCATGCCATTAGCCCCTGGCATGGTTGACCAAGGGTTGGGTAGAAACCTTATTTGTTGTGTCTACCCAGGAGCATAACACCAGGTCCACTGTCCCCCAAGCTTCCTACAATCATTGTTTAGCATCCCTTCCCACTGTGAGGTCACTTCTACTCAATTGCTCACCGTACTCACCAAGAGCACTATCACGGCCTCCTCCAAAATGTAGATGGTCCCTTCCCCTGGTCTTAGCTTGATTTTCTGATAGGACTCTCCTTCCATTTCATTCCTGTGGGAGGCACACTGATTTGCCTCCGCCTAGTCTCGATGCTGTCTAGCCTCAAGTGGATGGCCTCTCCCATGTGCCCCCTCTTGAAGGAGTGACCCTAGGCAGTGGGAGCACTCCTCCTTCAAGTTGGCTTCTATGAAATGTGCAGAAGGCAGGCGATGAATGATTCATGGCCAGCAGCTAAACCTTCTCCCTTATTGTTCAGGAATTGGTCTCTAAGATTTGTCTAATTAGTATTTCTTCTTATAGTGGGCTTATATAGTGCTTGTCCTTTTGTGATTGACTTACTTCACTCAGCATGGTGGTTTCCAGGTCCTTCTATGTTGTCATGTGGGGTTTCATGCTTTCATCACTGTTTTGGGGGGATATACCATAACTTCTTTATCCTTTCTTCCAATGTCGGGCATTTGGGCTGCTTCCTATTTCTTGTCCTTATGAACTGTGTTGCTATGAACATAGGGGAGCATACAACCACTCGTCAGTTCAACCTGCCCATCTTTCAGGTAGCTGCCAAGATCTTACCCAAAACACCACCAGGACACCTTACCAAAGGGGCATAGGATGCATATTCCAAACCAGGTCTTTAGAGGACTTGAATTGAGAGATAGTAAGGTGACCAGTGGGAGTTAAGGACCCATGTGGAAGCCACACCTTATGAGAGTTCATTGGGAAAGTGGAGCACATATGTTGATCACAGGGCAGATAGAGTACATACATTGATCTCACAGCACACTCCCCACTGGTGGGAGCTGCTCCTGAAAGACTGCTCGAGTCTCTTCCTGGCTGAGGACCAGATTGTTGCTGATCATGAAGCTGGGCCTGAGTAGCAGGACTGCCTCCAGGAAGATGAGTCTAGCTGCTACCAGAGAAAAGCAAGGGTCTTTCATCCACTCTCCCTCTTCCTCCAGTTCCCACATTTCCTACTTTAAGAGACAGTGGCTAATGCCTGTTGGTTCTATTTCAACATCCTCCACTCATTGTTTGCCCTGTTGCCCCAGAGTGTAGGCCACATTTATGATAACTTCTATCTGATCCTGCCCCCCAGCCACTGAGCAGCGAGGCCTCCACTCCTGGGGGTTCCCTTCAAATCGCTGTGATGATGGTTTCAAAATATACCTTTCTCTCCCTCCTGTTGTGAGTCCTTCCACAACTGCCTGCTTGGTCCTCCTAGCTCATATTGGTGGTGAGTAGGTAAGCTGATAGACTGTGAACCACAAGGTGGGTGGTTCAAATCCCCCCTCTATTCCACAGAAAAAAAGATGAGACTTTCTGCCACAGAAGAAAGATGTACAAGCCGAAAGATATACTCTGTCCTTTAAGGTCTCGGTCATTTAGCACTGACTTGATGGAAAATGGTTTAGATTTTCTGTTTCTGACCTGCAAGAGACCTCAAAGACCTAAGTCTTTGGTGTCACTTTTTGTTTAACTTCTAGATCACATGCTTGGCCATTCCCCCAGGTTTACTGAAAACATCCTGGTTTTCCATTAGGATTCTTTGCTACCATTTTCATCTCATGAGTTCTAAGTTCCACAAGAAAAGGACTCTGTATATCTTTCTTATGTGTCACTGGAACCTATTGTAGCTGTGGCCATAAAGGGAACACAGAGTTACAGCAGCTCTGTGTGTCAGCGTAGATCAGGGGTGCCCAATACATCGATCATGATCGAACTAACTCTAAGTCTAACCCTAACAATAACCCTAAAACTAACCCTGCCTTAAATCTAACACCAACCCTCACCCTAATCCTCACCCTAACCCTAACCCATCTATTTTTAATGTCATGCGATCTACCTCTATACTACATTTGTGGTCAACTAGTAGATCGATCCCTAGAATTTTCAGTAACTGATTTTTTCAGAGAGCCATTCCCCAGGGATTTCTGACACGATCCCTCTGGGTGGATTGCAGCCTCCATCTTTTCAGTCAGCAGTCAAGCGCTGTAATGCTTGGCATTGCCACAGACTCTGTGGGACCATGTAGACTTTCCCTGCCATGGAGCTAGAACTGACTAACCCATAGGGATTCTATAGTGCTGGGTAGAACTGGCCCTGTGAGTTTCCGAGGTCCATTGTTCACAGAAGTAGAACCCTCCGTCTTTCTCCCCAGGAACCACTAAAGGTTTCCAACTGCCGATATTGCAGATTGCAGCCCACCAGGGTTCCCACGGACCATGTGTCTAGTTGGTATTGAATGCACTGGCATACAAAAGAAACCAGCTTTCTTTTGACACAAGGTATGTCAAGAAAAGGGTCCCTCCAAGATCCCTTGATGGTTTGCTCCAGAGTTCTGTTGTCGGTGGATGACGAGTCCCCCATGAGCAGGTCTCTTTTTTCTGGAAGCATTCGAAGTCCAGATTTCCAAGTAGCTGACACTCGCTGAGCACTTGCTAAGCACCAGGTAGGAGGTCGCATCTCTAACTGCTTTACAGATACTGCGTTGGTGAAGACAGCAGTCCTAGGAAGGGGTGTCCCTGCATCATCTCCAGTGCAGTGACAAGGAGAACACAGTCCTACGTAAAACTGTCCTCATTCAAAAGCTAGAGGAGGAGGCCAGAACTGGCATTTGAACCCAACCCCTCTGGCATTGAACCTGTGACGTTTAACCCCTGTGGCTTCTGGGGAGCCACCTGTCAGATCCAAACTCACCACCCCCGGCCCCCCCGGGGTGTGTACTCACCTGCTTGTCCTGCTCTCTGAGCCAGAAGCCGGCATGGCGGGCAGGTGCTGCCGCACATTCGTCTTCGTCCGTGACACCGAACATTACTAATCTGCAGGTTAGGTAATGCCTTTCAACTGTCTCCGTAATGCTGTCATAAAATCAATTCTTTCCCCGTTCCCCCGGGCCCTTCATTTGAAATATGAACAGTTTAATGCGTAATTGCTAGATGAGCATTAAGCAATATACTTTGCCAACCAAAATGAGACTCTTGTTTGGTTAGAAGACTCCCGAGAGTTGAAAAAGCAGCATCTGCACACTGATACTTTGATTAAGAAGGAGATTGACGCCCGCAGGGAGGGCAGGGCAGGCCAGGGGGTGGGGGGAGGACAGGACATGTTCGGGTAACGGGGCCACATGAGCCCGGCTTGGGAGGGGGAGCTCCGGGTCACCCTGACGTATGCAGTAAAACCTGCGGGAGCCGGCAAGTCAGTCACCTGCCAGAGAAGGGCGATTCAAGTCATCCCCACTCCTTGAGAGTGAGCGAGCAGTCCTCAGTCCTCAGGCTGCCCGCACGTGGTCGGAAGCAGAAAGCTGGGGAGACCTGGGAAAACAAGGCAGCCCGGTCAGATTCCGGCTCCGACAGGGCCTGCGGCGTAGCGTGAGTTACTGGCAGCTCTTCCCCGCGAGTTGTATGAGAAACCAGCCACCAGGGCTGCTTTCAGGTCGAAAGAGCAACTTGAGATTGAGCCAACCGTAGGCTTGCTTCCCGGGAACTGAAAATAACCTCGCAAAGGGTGTTCCCAGTTTGGGTCTCCGACACGCATACAGGCGAGTTCCCATCGTAAAAACACGCATTAGCGTTTTCCGTTTGGTTTTGTTGATTTCAGCGTTCTTGCCCACACGTCTTTGCCCAAAGTCAGGAAGACTGCAGTCGCTAGCGTGCGTATTGACTTTGAAATCGCCCTGCATCAAATGAGCCCCGGAAGCATTTTGTCGAGGCCTCCTCTGCGTGCATTCTGTCATGCGTTTTGTCTCCTTCCCGCAGTTCTCTTGTTAGCTTCTCCAGTTTATGTCTGCCCTGCTCACCGCCGCCTCATCTTCCTTTGCAAGCCTCGCTTCCCCCTGTGCCTCTGGAAAGCCAGTTTCTCGGTCTGCAGAAATTCCTAGCAGGGCCACTGCGCTGCCCTTTATCTTAAAGCTAACTGTGTTAGTCCGGGTAGACCCAAGAAAAATCCAGGGACACTTATATGTGTGTAAGAGAGAAGAGCTCCATGTCAAAGAGCAATTGTAGATTGAGAAAACGCCCAGTCCAGATCAAGTCTATAAATCTGATAATATTAGCACATGAGTCAGATGCCCATCTGTAAATTCCTCCTGAGACCCATGCAACACACGCAGTGATGCCAAATGTGGGAAGATCACAGGTCAGTGGGTGAAGAGTCCTGTGGATCCAATGGCCGTGGAAGCATCGCAGCGCTGGCAGCTTTCTTCATGTGGCTCCTCCAGCTCCAGGATTACAGTCTGGCTCCGTATATCTTGTCAGCAAGAATGCCTCACAGGGAGTGCACGTGTCCCACCTCCAGCAAACTCTCTCTCCTTCGTGTCTCCACATGAGGGCCTCAGGCTGCAACCTGATTGACAGGCTACACTTCACCCCTTCATTCTTAATAGTCTCGAGTTGGCACCAGATTACGTAACTACTACGCCAACATAGAGAGTAATGACAACCTGAACAGTCAGATCGTTGAGGATATCCATGTGTGAAACAATATATATCTGTATTCACCACATACAGATACAGGTAAAAGATGTGTCTGGGTGGGTGTTTGGCCAGTAGGGCCTGTTAGAGTTGGCATGGATCCCAGCTGCCTAGCCAAGTCCTTCTCTCTGCTACTAGGCTAGTTGGTGAACTAAGCTGCATCATGGAAATAGATGTACGATCCCCTGTGATCCTGGAAGCCAGTAGAATGTTCAGCTGGATGTTGAGGCTATTTCAGCCCTGAGCATTTCACCTGATCTTTGCACCGTCTCAGAGAGTCTCAGTCGGCTTTCAGGTGGGGCAGCATTCCTGGGACAGCCTTTCCTCTCTGCGAAGAAGGCCGGTGGCTGTGGTGGCTGCTGTGACATGAGAGAGGGCAATGCTTTTTGGAAATCAATGAGGCTTTTTAAAACCAAAACAAACAAACAAACACCAGCACTTCATCCTGTAGAGTCAGCTGCTTCTTTGACACCACCTTCATCAGATGACAAAATGATGAATTAGCAGCGACTTAATCCTTTGTGAGCTGGAGATGTCTCCATTGTCAACTCAGACTTCCTGAAAATGCAAAAAGCCCAAGTGTGGAATCCTGCCTTAAGATGCCGAGCAGCTGAGATCAGGGGGTTAATGCTACTGTCATACCAATTTTATGTCACTTAGTTCCTCAGATAAAAGTCCATTTTAATCAAACTTTTTATCATTTCCTCAAAGCCAATATATCCTGGATGCCAGCTAGAATATTTGATATTAATTATTCAATCGAAAGCCTCCATTATGAGTTTAGCTGAAATATTAGTGATTTAGAACATGTTACGAACCATCACGGTGCTTATGTCCCTAAAGTCATTTTAATTGAAACTTGAAGAAGGATGTGTCTCAGCCCCATCCACCATTACTGTTTTCCTCACTTTGCCTGTCAAGCTTTAAACCATTGCAAATTTATTTTATTAAATGCTCCACATAGAGAATGAGCATATGAGTGTTATTTCCAAAAAGTCAAATCGGACAGTGTATGCAAGCGGTAGAGTAGTGAAAGACTCCCTCCTGTATGTGCTTCCAGGACAGCTTCCTTCTCTAGTTCTGTAGCAGAAGAGAACCCAGATGGGGCTGTGGACTACAGGCTGGGCTGCTAGCAGTGGTTCGAACCCACCAGCTATTTCCATGAGAAAAAGATGCTCCTGGAAAATCCACAGCCTTAGAAACGCAATATAGGGTCACTATGAACCTGAATTAACCTGATGGCTGGGGGGGGGGGGGGGG
>PVJH01043267.1:0-13725 GCA_004026705.1 Nesogale talazaci | reverse complement strand
CCTCCAGTCAGTCGGCTAGGTAGCTGTTTCCAAAATTAACTGGCATAGACAAGTGAGTGCTTCAAGTGCTTCTTCAGCTTTCTGAAACATTTCAATGGTCATTCCATCAATTCCTGGCTAATGCATTTGGCTAATGCATTCAGTGCAATTTGAACTTTTTCCTTCATCACCATTGGTTCTTTCTCAAATGCTACCTCCTGAAATAGTAGACAACTAGTTCTTTTCAGCACAGAACTGCTAGCTGGTGCTGCTATCATAGAACTGCCCAAAGTAGGTATTTCATTTTCTCAGTTTCCCGAAACTGAACTCATTGCCACTCAGTTAACTCTATTCAGATTGATCCTATAACCAGGATAGAACTGCCCCGGTGGGTTTCTGAGGCTGTAAATCTTACAGGAGTAGAAAACCTCATCTTTATCCCAGGGAGTGCCTCGTTTCAAACTGCTGACCTAATGGTTGGTAGCACAATGTGCAACTTTAACATCCACTAAAAGCATCGTCTCTAAAGGAAGACTTTCTTAGTCAACTCCTAGAGGAGACCCTTATTTATTTTCAGTTTTTGTTCCTCAGTTCCTTGGTGATCTTCACTGGGGCAGATATCATTTTTCCTATCTGTAAACTTTATCTGCTCTGACGACCTTAAAGACAGTCACCTGAATGATAACCTTATTTCATTGTGTACAATTACAGATATCAACATAATGGAAGAATTCCATACCATTTGTGCTTTACTTTCTCCCACATTGCTAGATATTTGGACTAGCTTATTCTCAGCATACGTCCTCTGTTGTTTGGGTGCCCATCCAACAATACAGGGGAACATAAAGCACAAAGGTACAAAATGAAATGAGGAATACTGAGGATTTAACTGAAGAACAGTGATGGGAGGAATGTGGATTTTTCCACTAATGTGAATGTCTGAGTTTCTAAAGTATTTATGTATTAACCTGACTGCGCATAAATAAATACTTATGCCTAAAAATGCACTGTTATTTACAGCTTGTTTCCTGCAGTAAAGAAAAATATCCATTTGTGCAGTTTGAATAAAGAGGAAATAATCTTCATAGTAATAAAACCTAATAAAATGCTTCTTTGTAATTGTAATTGTTAAGTAGATACATCTCTCCAAGGACTTTTTTTTTTTTTTTTTTTTAAGTTTTTAGGGCATCACTGCTCTCCGGTGGTGGGAGTAGGAGGCCCAGCCCCACTGCTGGAATTGAACCTCCATCCCAGTGGGCCGCAGTCCCGCGCACAACCACTACGCCACAGGGGCTCAGCCCTCCAAGGACTTTTTTCATTCCCCTGCCTTTTTTTTTTCTAATTTCTATAACTTATTGCTCAGAATTTGTTACTATTTACAGACACCATTGGAAAGCAGATATTAGACTGTGATAGCATTTGCCTCCTTTGACAAAGATTAGCAGTTTATTTGTTAGAAATAATATTATCATTTGTCAAATCTTTGTACTTAATTTGAGGCTCAATACTTTAATAACCTAAATTAGAGCCATGGATGTCCTATGGTTTAATCCACAAGTAGAGTACATTAAAAAAAATTCCATACCTTCTTTGATTTCTCGTATTTTAAAAATCAAGCCTAGAATTATCAGGTATTCTTAAAGACAGGAAGTTAGATTTTATGATAAAGTTATGGCAATTACTATTAAATTTTCTTATGGAAAGTAATGTCAGTTTTAAAAATTGGTGGGTTATTCTTAATCAAGGACTTGATTTCTGATGATGCTATTTTTAGATAATTTTGAACCTAGGTCAATGTATTTTATTTATAAACCATCTCCTGAAGTTGTTCTATCTAAACTAGTTTATTTTAAATGTGCTAATCTTGTGTCTTTGATTGGTTAGTTTTAAGACTTTTACACTGCCAGTACTCCAGATTTGGTCAAATTACTTTTGCAAAAGGTTCAAGTAAAATAATTTTCTAAGGCGTGAGTGTACCTGAAGTTGGTAATAAATTTAACTTCAGATTTTTAAAAATTCCACCCCCCAAAAAAAATTCAGTTAAAATTCAAAAAGTTACATACCCTAAACTACATGGCAAGTTGGGGTGAGGGGAAATAACAGGCTTTGCAACAGGCCCAAATGATAATTAACAAATTGGAAAATGATCAGGCTCTTAAACAACAAGACTTCACAAAAAACCCAACAACCAATCTACATTTTCCTAGGAGACTATCAGACCATCAATAATGATCTACATTATGTCAGAGGCTGTCAAGGCTGAACAGGTTCAAGGGCTTATATCAGTGGTTCTCAATCTGTGGGTCGCGACCCTTTTGAAGGTTAAATGACCCTTTCACAGGAGTCGCCTGATTCATAACAGTAGCAAAATTAGTTATGAAGTAGCAATGAAAATAATTTTATGTTTGGGAGGTCAAACTACACCAAAATAATTTTATGTTTGGGAGGAACTACACCAAAGCGTTGCAGCATTAGAAAGGTTGAGAACCACTGGCTCATAAAAATGCACTTCCTTGCCTCCAGAGATGAGAGAGCATCCTTACTGATTAAGTTAAAAAAATTTTTTTTTGAGATGAACTTGTCCCTAAAGATTCCAAGTCCATTTCAATTTTACTTTTCCTCCTCTTTTAAATTTTTTTTTTTTTTTTTTGGGCATCATGGCTATTCGGTGGTGGGAGTAGGAGGCCCAGCCCCACTGCTGGAATTGAACCTCCGTCCCAGTGGGCCGCAGTCCCGCGCACAACCACTACGCCACCGGGGCTCAGCCCTCTTTTTTAATTTTTAAGCTACTCAAACCACTGTTCAAGTTTGAGGAGGAAATTTTTTTTTTTTAGCAACAAACACACTAGATTTCTGGGGTGGTTTACCTCAGTTCTTGCTTCCCTAGCCTTAAAGGATCCATGTGGCTGCAGCACTTTTGTAAAATCAAGAAACTTTTCTGGGGGAAAGGCAAATTTCAAGTATCACCACCTCAGACTGTACACACTATCTTTGAAAGTGTGTAAGACCATGGGAAAGTTTGTGACTGAAAATGACTGTTTCAGGTGATCACGAGAAAAGATAGGGAAGGAATACAGAACAGGAGTATGGAACCAGTGTGCAGAGCCAGGAGCAAAAATCCCAAGAGAGTGAGCCAGAAGTGCTCCCGCAAGCAGAAGGAATCTCATCCTTTGACCTACGAGAGCACACCTGAACAAGTGGAGAGAGGGCAGTCTCTGCAGCCTGCTTTTACGTGCGTCCCCCCCCCCCCCATCCCCACTGGCTAGGGAGGCGTGGTTGATGAAATTGGCTGATCTAATTGGGTGCGTATGATGTCATGTTGCTGCTGCTGCTTGGTTTTTTGTGGGGCCCAGCTTTGGATTTTCCAATAGGAGTCTGATGAAAGCCTGACTTTCCTGCAACCCCTTTAATGTGGCATGTATAGCTAATTTTTTTTTTTTAGTGTAGGCATTTGGTGGAGACAACCTCCCTTTATCTCTAATCTAGCGACCTGTCAAACATACTATATATATTTACTCAGCCCATCTCAACAATTTAAATTAACAATAATATCCTAAAACTCCAACATATGTTTTGGGTTTTATTTTATGTCATTATTTTATTTATTTATTTATTTTGTGTGGCATTACTACCCTGTGGGCAGGTTGCTTATATAAGACTTTGAGGGCAGGTTGCTTATATAAGTCACTTGGGGCTATGACCAGGGGATAGCTGGTCATGGGATAGCTGGTGAATAGCTAGAAAGGGGAACCAGCAGGGACTTTTTGACTCTGAGTCTTTTAGCCTGTATCTTTGGCCTGAACTTTGTATAAGTGTGTGTTGTGCCAGGTTGACTGGATAAACAAATCCAGTGATACTCATATATGTGTAAGAGAGAGATTTATATCAAAGAGCAATTGTATATTGAGAAAACATTTCAACCCAGTCCAGATCAAGTTCATAAGTTCAACACAAGTCCATAAATCCCTCTTAAGACTCATGCGGTAGTGGTGAATGCAGGAAGAGCATAGGCCATGGGGTGAAAAGTCTTGTGGCTCCAAAGGCAGTGAAACCATCTCAGTGCAGGTGCAGGTCTCCATGTGGTTCCTCCAGCTCTCCAACTGTCTCAACAGAAAGAAGGTGAAGCAGAGAGAGAGGTTCCCACGGGGCTCAGCAAGTCTCCTTGGGGCTTGTCAACAGGAAGACAAAGGCGGAGAGAGAGAAAGTTCCCAAAATCCTCATGAGAAGGCCACACCCACAAGGAGGAATCGTCAAGCTGTGATCTGATTGACAGGCCTACACTTATTTATCACGTTGATCTGAAATTATGTAACCCCCTGCAAACTGCGGTTGCAGTTTCTATTACCTAATATGCTAACACCTTGTTAATTGGCCAGGTGTTGTGTTATCTGCTACCCAAAGAATTTGAAAATATTTGTATAAGCCCGTGAATGGCGGTGCTTTTTTGGGATGCCTTAAGGTGGGAGTGGAGTGGAGGGTGGAGAAGGGCGTGCAAAGCCCAATGGGGATTAGTTTTGCCAAGTGAGGCTGGAACTCACTTGGCTTGTGTCAAGAGTTAGTCTGTTCACTATATAAGCCCACTCCACGCTGCCCTGTAGAATTAACCCCATAAGGTTCAGTAGTCTGTGTTATTCGGGCTATCGGGCTATCGGGGAGTTAGAGTTGTGAGGGTGTCAGACTGGGGCACTCCCTTGTCTTGGGCTGAGAACTAAATCTGTTTGTCCTTGCATCTGTCCCGGGATGTGTCTCCTAGAGTTATGTTCCTATATTTGATAATTTAGCACCCTAGCAAGCTTGTGGATCAGGAAAACTTGGTCAGGACATGTGGGAATTCACTTTGCTGGCTAGTGCTCAGGGTTGATGACAAAGGGGAGTCTATTGACAGATGTTGCTATTTGTTTGAATAAATGTGTGCCTGCTTATCTTTATACTGAGAGTCTTGCAGTCCAGAATTGTAGGATATCCATATTAGTGGTCCCTTTGAAATGGTCTCTATGGAATCTTTCCCATGTGTGCTCTGTTTTGCTTTATTTTATCATCCTATTTCTCATCCCTCTTTTCCTGACCTTAGGAAATTTAAAAGGATTTTTACTGCAAGGAAGACAGTGTCTACATTTTGAACTTTAACAAACTAAATCATAAGCTACCATATATATATATGTATAAGTCAACCTGAATATCAGCAGAAGCACCTAATTTTACCACAAAAACTGCATAAGAAAGGTGCTGAAAAACCTTGACTCATATACAAGTACATATGGTATATTATATTTCCAGTATCTTAATTAACCGAGGGCTTTTTCATGCCTCTATCATTCCTCAATGCTTTTCTAAATTATCTCATATTCATGAGATTTGCTTATGATGCTAAATCCTAGGTCAATAAGAAGGAATTCAGTAAAGGCTCAATTTATACAGGGATTCTGTAAATGGATTTTGTGCCCCACCTGACTTGTAGTGCTTAGAATTTAAGCTCAGATGCAATTATTCTATTTTATTTTGGATTATATTATCAATAATCATTTGACCATATAGGTTTGTGTGCTTCTTCTCTGTACACTTGCTTGACATTTCACATAGATGGCTCCTTGTTAAGACAAGCCTTCAAGCCTCCAGCTGCTATTCTTTTCCATAATAGGTCACCAAAATTTTTTTCATCTCACGTCACTGTGCTATGCACTCATAACTCCAGTGATATTTTATTTTGTTTTTTTTTGGGGGGGGCATCACTGCCCTCTGGTGGTGGGAGTAGGAGGCCCCGCCTTTGCTCCTGTGGAGCTGGAATTGAACCTCCATCCCAGTGGGCCGCAGTCCCGTGCACAGCCACTACGCCACTGGGGCTCAGCCGAGTGATATTTTAAAAAAGGATTAGTATCAAGCATGTGGCAGTCATGTGCTTATGTTAATTTTATGATTGAAATGTAGGGGTGGCGTCTAGCCTGTTAATCTGGAGATAGCCATTGAGTAGCCAATGAGGCCTCTATGTGGGCATGGCTTTCTCCTGATATTTCCCTAGTGAAGAAGAGAAGCTATCTTCCCCAGTTGTTGAGAGTTAGTCTCACAGACGATGAATCATGGAAAAGACAAGCTGTCAGTGTCCGAGAAACTGGAGGAGCCGGCGGAGAGACCACCCGGCCTTGCCCTGATGGAGCTAGACCTCTGAAGCTGGAGCAGCATGCTGTTGATGGACCCTGAGCCCTGGAAGCAAGGAGCCATGGGGAGACCCCTGCCAGCACCAGGACTCTGCACCCACTGACCTGTAACTTTGTGAGTCAGAAGGAGACTTTATAAACTGATATCGGGCATATGGGTTAATACCGGATTTATGACTTTGTACTGGACTGGATTGGGATGCTTTCTTAATGTCCTATATCTCTTATATATAAGCCTTTTACTTATATCTATATGCATGTCTATGAAATTTTTTCCTCTAGTTTACCCGCACTAACACAATGGCCAAATTATAAAAACTAATTATTCCTAGATTAACACTTAGATCAACTGTGAGTTCAAAATCCACTCATATACCTAAGGTTTATGTATATATTTATGGTCTACTTTAAAAGCAGCATTATCAGCTTGAGAAATAACATAAATAATAACATGGGACATTGTTAGTTTTAAGAATAATATATATCTAGTTAGTGGTATAGGATTTTAAATACTAGTAAAAGGAAAAAATATGAAAACCTTTTTAGGTTAAAATACATGGAACATTCATTTATGAGATTAAAAAATGTGACAGAATATTGTTTTAAAAGCAACAGTATTGGGGCTGAGCCCCAGTGGTGTAAGTGGTTGAGTGCGGAACTGCAGCCCACAGGCTTGGCAGTTCAAATCCAGCAGCGGCTGGGTAGCACCCATGACCACCAGAGACAGTGATGCCCACAAAAGAAAAAAAAAGCAACAGAATTAAATACAAGTCATTAAGGGAAAACAACTTGTCTACATATATATGGTGGCATAGTGGTAATGATTTGGGCTACTAACTGCATGGTCTGCATTGCAAAATCAGCTCTTCCACAAGATAAAGGTGAAGCTTTGTACTCCCATAAAGACATTCAGTCTTAGAAACCCAAAGGGCAGTTCTACCCAGTCCTCTAAGTTTTCCATATGTCATAAAAGACTTGATGATAAAGAGTTTTTAATTGCTTTTGGTTTGTCTACAGAACTGAGGCACGTTATAGAAAGCAAATAAAACATGAAGTGGCAAATACACGGTAATCTCAAGTCATCAATTTTGGGGTAGCCTCAAAAAAACAGAGGTGTGAACTATAGTCCAATGACTGTAAAGTGCACAGTCTTGGGATAACAGTTCTTGCTTCTCACACTAGGATGTATCAGCTAAAAGTCCAAAGGAGTATTTCAGTGCCTTTAACCTGCAACAGGTGCGGTTAAGGTAAATTCCAGTTCACTTAGTAACGTTTCCCAAACCGGTTCTGATAATCCTGAGAAGGCTCTACATTTCTAAAAGACAACATCAAAAATCCAGGTGGCCTGTAATACAAGGTATGGATCATCAAATGGTCAAAAACAAATTCAGTTGGAAGTGCATAATTAGGAACATGTTACAGGACAAATTTTCAGTTGGACACCCATGCTAGGAAGGGGAAGATTTTTCCACAGGCAAGTTGCTTTTCTCTAATTTACTCTCCAACTGAAGTGAAATCACCTTCTCAGAGACAGACTTAGCCCACCTGTCTTCTGGTCATAAGTCTAGATAAGAATTCACAGCCAAACAGAGATGTCTATTCGACTGTGGTGGCTGTAGAACAACACTACATGACAGTCACTATTTGGTCCTTTCCTACCCCCGTCACCTCCTAAATGAAAAACTGAATTTGGCTGAGGTGAAGTCTTCTCTAAGTAATTGGTTTTAAGATATACAAATAAGAGAATGATAAATAGTTCATATACATTAGGTAGATGCATAATAATAATAATATATTTTGGAAGACTCGATTCAATGCCTACATAATTGGCGCTAAATTCAAATGACTAGTCTGATTTTCTCTTTCTGGAGCCTGATGTTTTAAACAAACTGAATTCTTTGCTCAGGCACAATAATGAGGAAAAATGGCCTACTGATTTTTCTGTGCCACCATTTAAATTCAAAATGGCTTAGGCACCATTTACTCTGATTTGTTTCTAAGCTCTAAGAGAAAATCAAGTGTCAAACGGATCACAACTGGGTTATCTTGACTTTTAAGAAAGAGAAAGAACAGATATTAACAGTATTGTCAAATGTTTGATAAATACAAGACTGAGAACAGTATTATGGGATATTTGACTAACATCAGTAGCAGCTTTTGTAAAAAGCTCAAGATTGTATATGAACAAGGAGTTTGACAGGGAATCTTACTGTTATTCTATTTTTTTAGCCCATAGCTCAAAACTTACTTTAAAATATATTTATTATTGTTTGAGATGAATTGTTTGCCTACAAAGACAAGTCCATTTCAATTTTACTTTTTCTCTCCCTCCCCCCATTTGTTTTTAAAAACCATTCAAAGCAATGTTTGGGGTTGAGGCAAGAAATCGAGAGGGATTTTTTAAAAATTAGAAATACATATCTTTTACAGCTAATCTGAAAAGATGCAATAAAAAATATCCTATTAAAGCCTCCATATATCATATATGTATTTTGGGGTATTTTTTCAATGCCCCCCTCCCATCTCTCCCCTCTCCTTTTTCCTGTTCCCATCCTGGCCTCCTCATACTCCACTAAGTCTTGTCTACTAGTGTATAAACCACGTATTTTCTCCTTTGATTTTCCTTATAACAATGGGATATTAAATATTTATCTTTATATTTAATATAAAAAATCTAAATATTTATCTCTGTGAGATTGACTGAGTTTGCAAAGCATAATGTTTACCCCTATCTAGTGGAGTTTAATAGAGTTGTATTGTTTTTATTGTTGCATAAAATTCTACAGAATGATGCTACCAGAGCTTGTTTATTCGTTCCTCTTTAGATTTTTTTGTTGTTTCCAAGTTTTTGCTATTATAAAAATTTCTACAATAAATATAGCTGTGCATATGTCTGTTCCTGTTGTATTTGTTAGGATATATATCCAATAGAGAGAGTGCTGATTTATAAGGAACCTGCATTTGCATTTCAGGAAGTGCCTCACTGATTTCCACAGTGGTTTTGCAATTCTACAGTCCACCAGCCATATAAAAACATTCCCATCTCTCCACATCCTTTCCAGCATTTATTATTTTCTGTTTCATTGAATTTTGCCAAACATGTTGGTGTGAGGTTATACCTTTGTTTTACTTTGTATTTCTCTTAATGCTAATCAACATATAGTGTGGATTTTCTCATTACATATGATAGTGTGTTTATGCCTTATAGTAGGGTGCTTAAGTTTGTTTTTTGTTTGTTTCTTTGTTTCCTAAAGTGTTTCTCTTTTGTGTAGTTATTGCTAATGACACTGTTTTTTGATATCTTTTTTGATGACATCATCTTTAATATACAAGAATCCAACTGATTTTGGTATACAGATCTTATGACTTGCTTTATTTCCATATTTTTCAATTAGTTTGAGCAATTGTTTAATTGAGTCTTTGGAGTTTTCTAGATAGAGAATTATGCCATATACAAATAAAGAGATTTTTATTTTTCTGTATCTATGTGAATACTTTTAGTTTCTTTTTGATGTTTTATGGCTCTAGTTAAAATTTCAGGACTATATTAAACAAAAATGGTTATAAAGGGCAACCTTGTGTAGTTCTTGTTCAAAGATGAAATTATTTCAATTTCTCCTAAGTGAGACACAGGCTAATGGTTTTGCATATATGGATTTTAATGGTATTGAAGAATTTCCCTTCTATACCTATTTTGTTGAGCGTTTTTATCAGAAATGATTCTTCTCCTTTATTTTGTTTATGTGACGAATTGCATTGATTATTTTTCTAATGTTAAATCATCCTTCAATATTTGATATGAATCCCACTTGATTGTGATGTATTTTCTTTTTGTGCCTGAATTCTGTTGACTAGCTTTTATTGAAGATCTTGTTATTGATATTCATTAGAGAAACTCCAGTAGCACAATCGGTTAGTGCCCAGTACTTTTACGATATTCATTAGAGCTCTTGGTCTATAATTTTCAATTCTGGTGATGTCTTTGCCTGGTTTAGGTTATCAGAGTTGTTGTTGATTTCATAAGATGAATTTGGTGGAATAATGTCCATTTGTATATTGTGTAATAGTTATATAAATTTGTATTGTCTTCTCTAAATTTTAAATAGACATAATGCAAACCCATCTAAAACCAGACTTCTGGTTATTGAGAGTTTTTTGAAATGAAAAGATATATTGCCTTTCTTGTTATAGGCTTGCTGAAATTTTCTACATCATTCTGTGGTAATTTGAGTCTATGGTAACATTCTAGAGCTTTCTATTTGTTCCAGATTTTCAAATTTGTTGGAATACAATTTTTCATAATATTGTGTGATAACATTTCATCTCCTTGGGTTTCGTTATATCATTCATTTAATTTCTTATTCATAGTATGCTTTTCCCTCATTCTTTTCCTTTTTCAGGTTTGCTGGTGGTTTATCAATTTTGTTAATCTTTTCAATGAACCAACCTCGTGTCTTATTGGTGTTTTCTATAGTTTTTTCCAATTCTTTTATTTCTGCTCAAATTTTTATTATTTCTTTTCTTCTTGTATCTGAGGATTTGTTTTGTTGCATTTTCTCAACTGTTGTAGTTGATGTGTTAAGGTGATTATTTTATTTCTTTCTGCCTTGTCAATGTGCATGATTATTGCTACAGAATGTGCCCTAAGTACTGCTTTTGCCCTATCCCAAAGATTTGGGTTAATTGTATTTTTGTTCTCATTTGTTTCAAGGAATCTTTTGATTGTGTTATTTATTTCTTCAATTACTCAGTAGTTCTTTAATAAAGTGAGGTTCAATTTCCAAATATTTGTCTTTTTGGAGTTGATCATTCTAAGATTGATTTCTAATTTACAGCATTATGGTCTGAAAAGGTGATTTGCTTTATGTCAATGTTTTAAAATTTATTGATGCTTGCTTTATGATTTTAAGTATGAACTAGTCTAGAAAATCTACCATGGTCACTAGAGAAGAAAGTGAAATGAATTCTGTTGGGTGAACAGCTCTCTCTATATATCTATGAGATCAAGTAGACTTTTTGTATTACTTAATTTTTTGGTATCTCTTAATTTTCTTTCTAGTTGATCAATCTTTAGATGAAAGTGAGATATTGAAATCTCTTAGTTATCATATTATGATTTTTCTCTTAATTTCTATAAGAATGTGATCAATTTATTTTGATGATCTTTCATTTGGGACATATATACTAATTACAGATATGGTTTCTTGTTTAATGAACACTTTCATAATTATATAATGACTTTCTTTGTTTCTTATTATGTCATTAACTTTGATGCCTATTTTGTATGAGATTAGTATTACTACCCCAGTTTTCTTTCAACTGCCATAAGCTTGATGTGTATATATATATATATATATATTTTCATCTTTTGGTTTTTAATTTAAATTTATCTTCATATATAAGGTATGCTTCTTGTAAGCAGTACATTAAAAACTCATGTTTCCTTAATCCATCTCTTGGTCTTTATCTTTCAACTGGTGAATTCAGTTAATTTATATTCAGTGTTTTTATTGATAAGTTGAGTCTTGTGGATGTCATTTTGATATAAGTTTTTAAAAATAGTGTTCCTGGTTTTAGTTTTCATCATGATTTTTTTGTGTTGTGTTGCTGTTGTTTTTTTAGTTATCTTCTTGATGGTCTCTTTTCTTTTTTGTCTTGTTCATATTGCTTATATAGTTTTCTTCATATTTGTTTGCTGAAATTTAAAATTTTTCTTTTGACTGCTTTTTTTGTGGCGCCCCCCACCAGTTTCAAAATAATTTGTTGTATTTTTAATAGTTTGATGTCTTCTACATTTGAGTATTTATTGTCTGCTTGATTCATTTAATTGTTTATTTTTATCTTCATAATATAATATTGTCTATGATTATTTGTTTCAACTTATTTAATTCAGTTTCACTTCGCTTACATGGAATGTTTCTTCATAATGACTTCTTTTCTAATATTTCTAGATTACTGCCTGTTGTTATTTTAGAACTCTTGTCTATAAAATCCCTTTCCATTTTGGGGGCTGGGCATAAAGGTAGCTGTATTTTTATAAATAGACTTAGTTTGTTCTTGTCTTTAAACGTTTTTATTTCCCTCTCATCGAATCTCACCCCCACCACACCTCCAAATTTTGTATCTATTATTCCATTGCCTTCTTGCCTGAATGGCTTTGGTGGAAAATTCTTGACTTTTATATGGAATTGTTCTTTTTTATGATGCTGTTTTCAGGATTGTTTCCTTCCCTTTAATGTTAGAAAGTTTTATTTTGTTTGTTTGTTTTTTGGGCATCGCTGCCCTCTGGTGGTGTGGGAGCTACCCAGTGCTGCTCCTGAGAGCCACTGCTGGATTTGAACTGCCAAGCCCGCAGGCCGCATCCCACACTCAACCCCTTAAGCCACTGGGGCTCAGCCCAGAAAGTTTTATTTTTATATGTTGAGGTGACTTCCTTTTAGAGTCAATTCTGCTTGGCATTGCACAGACTTCATGGATAGTTATTTTATGTTCTAATGTGGTGTTAGTGAAGGCTTTCTACTCCTGTAAAGAATTACAGTCTTGGAAAGTCACAAGGGACATTTGACCCTGGAGTCTGAGAAACTGATTATATAAAGAAGAGTGCCGCATCAAGGTTAGAGAAAGGTTTATTAACAATCTGCAATGTGCAGATGACACAGCCTTGCTTGCTGAAAGTGAGGAAGACTCGAAGTGAGGAAGACCAAGAACTGTAGCCTTCAGGGTGGATCACAATTCCCTGTAAATAAGACCGAAAGCCTCACAAGCGGGCCAGTAGGTAACACCGTGATAAAAGGAGAAAAGGCTGACACTGCCAAGGATTTTGTCTTGCTGGAGTCCACCACCAAAGCTGATGCAAGCAGCAGTCAAGATATCAAATGATGTGTCGCATCAGAGAAATCTGCTGCGCAAGATCTTTTTAAGTATTAAAAAGCAAGGGTATTACTTTGAGGACCCAAGCCGTGGTATTTTAAATTGCCCCATATGCACACGAAAATTGGTTACTGATCACTTCTGGGCCTTTTGGTTAAGATCAAGTGTAATAAAGCTACCATTGAATAAATAAGACTGATGAAACATGATTTATTTGAATTGTGGTGTTGGTTGAGAACATTGAAAATACCATGGACTGCTTAAAGGACAAAGCCATCTGTTTTGGGAGAAGTATGGCCAAAGTGCCCCTTGGAGGCATGTTGGACACGTCCAGGAGCGATCGGTCCTTAGTGAAGGACATCGTGTGCGGTAAAGTGGAGGGACCCCAAAAAGAGGGAAGCCCTCAGGAAGATGAAATGATACAGTGGGTGCCAGGATGGCCGCAAGCACAGGAACAATTGTGAAGACGGTGCGGGGGGGTGGGGGGGGACAGTGTTTCATTCTGCTGTGCCTAGGGGCGTCATGTGCCTGGCACAGCTTGAGAACACCTGATTATTTATGTATATGTCAGAACGGCAACATATGTACAAATGTGTTTAACACAATTGGTATATGGATTGTTATAAGAGCTCTAAGAGGGGCTGAGCTCTGGTGGCGCAGTGGTTCTGCGCGGGACTGCGGTTCACTGCGGTTCCAGCAGCGGCTCCACAGGAGCAAAGGCGGG
>PVJH01043266.1:0-13722 GCA_004026705.1 Nesogale talazaci | reverse complement strand
GGACCCGAGGCTTTGCTGTCACGGCGGGCCCTCGCTCTCGTACGTCTCCCAACTCTCCCCTGGACGTGTCCGGCGCCTGGCCCTTCTCGGGAAGGAGGCAAACCTGGCGGGGAGGCGCGGGGATCGTGGGGCAGGCAGAAAATTGGAGGGGATGACATCATCGCCGGGCAGCTAGGGTGGGGGAGGAGGGGTCCCTCCGTGGCGAAAGAAGGCCGTCCCCGCCCCACCCCAGCCTCATCCTTTCTTCGGGGTCCTTCCCCCAACTTAGGCTCCATTCAAAGAAAGTTGGCGTGTTGCTGCGGCGTGGCTTTGCCACCTAGCCCCTGAACCCTTGGGCTCCAGGCTGGTTGGGGGGGCGGGGGATGGTTTTGGGGGTGGGGGGCGGCCCGCAGCGCCGCCTCTAAGGTCTCGGGTGGCGTGTGCTTTGTTAGTCTCCGCTCAGGGCGCGGGCCGGGACGCCGCAGGGCCGAGCCACCGAGATCTGAGCCACAGACAGACAGACAGACAGACAGACCAGCCCGCCCCGGCGGGAGATTTGTACAGAGCTGGGAGCAGCAGCTCACTGGAGGAGCCTAGTCTTGCCCTGCTTCTGCGAAGGGGCTTCCTGCCCTCTTGCAACCTTTTAAATTGAGGGGAGGGTCCAGAAAAAAAAAAAAAAAGATTGGGTCCACTTGAGGCTTGTGATGTTGGCTGTGGCTCTGTGGGAAGGAGGGGGCACACTGGGAGACGGCGGGGCAGAATTGCCTTTAGCTGGGCCTGGCTCCCACTGGTAGCATGCCTGGACTAGCCAAGGCCCGGCACTGGTTTTCATGCTGGACTACAGGAGAGGTTTGTACTTTAACAGACCCCAGGGTCTCTGAGAGGCTTGAGAGGGCTGGGTCTGCATTTTGAAATTATATTCAGTCATAGTGGAAACGAGTAAAGGAAAGGCAGAGATGGACAGGTACACCCAAGTTTCAAGGGCTTGGGTAACCAAACTTTGAAAACCTACCGTTAACTCCATGCCCACACACCATCCTGTAAGCATGAAGTTTAGAAGCGACCATGAAGTTCTGGCTTCGAGGACATGTTCTTGGTTTGTTTTGTGAAGAGCTCTCTCAAAAAAGAGAGCTATTTGAGGGGAAATTGGCCAGGACTTTTGGCCACAAATATTCAATAGCAAGAGCTTTCTCATTGTCGTTTTATATCCCCAAGGTATGAGAGTTAAAAAAAAAAAAAAGAAAAGAAAAACACCTCCAGCTCTGGCAGACTTTGAGTTCATGATGAGATCTGGGTGGGTTTTGTTTTTTCTTGTCATAGCTAGGTTCCCTAGGGCACTTTCTGATCTTTGTAAAACAGAATAAAGCACTGCCCAGCCCTTCATCATCCTCACAATCATTGCTGTGTGTCAGCTCAAGTTGTTGCCACTGTGTCAATCCATCTCTTTGTCGTTGAAGATCATTCCCAGTGTTTTACCAAAACATGGTGTACTTCTCCTGGGACAAACACTCCCCCCACCCCCATAACATTGTCCGTAGTTCATGAGATGAAGACGTCACCAGCCTCACTTCTAAGGAACTTTCTGGCTGTACTTCTTCCAAGACCTATTTGTTCATGCTTCTAGCAGTCCATGGTATGTCCAATATTCTTTTTCAACACTACCATTCAAAGGCATCGATTCTTTGGTCCTTTTTTTTTTTTTGTCCAACTTTTACATGTGTATGAGGTGATTAAAGGAACCAAAACTTGCATCTCTGGAAAAAAAATCCCAAACTCACTGCCATCAAGCCAATTTTGGCTCATAGTGACCCTGAAGGACACTTGGGGCTTCCTAGACTGTACAGAGTAGAAAGTCTCATCTTCAGGGGATCAACTGATGGATTTGAACTACTGGCCCCCTGATTAGCAGCTGAACACATAACTCACTATGCCATCAGGGTTTCTTGGATAGACACACCTTAGTCCTCAAAGTAGCATCTTTGCTTTGAAGACTTTAAAGAGGTCTTTTTAGCAGACTTGTCCAATGTCATACAACCATCTGTTTTCCCCTAGTCTGTTTGTAATGTTCGCTGCAGGAGCTGTTGTAAGACATAATTTCAAGGCTAACAACCCCAAGGACAAGTAGTCAAATGCATCCTTGAAAAATTCATTGTGATAAAATAAGCAAGATCTAGGTAATACCATATGTACTTGGTATAAGCCAACTTGAATATCAGCTGAGGCACCTAATTTTACCACAACACTGCATTAAAAATGTGCCGAAAAACTCAGCTAATTCGTGAGTCCAGCTAATTCACGAGTCCATACAGACATATTTCAACTCATTCCTGTGCTTTAATATATATTTTTTATTTTTCTGCCTTTTTTGCCTTTGGAACAAGGATGGTGGTGGGTTTTCCATTCGGCAGTAACTGGATTTGTATAGTGAATAGCAAACCATGGAAATACTCCAATTCTTGGACCAAGAGCACGTTTAGGTCATTGAAAATGTGCAGCTTTGGTTTTGTGATTTTTGAAATCTATGAATCAAATTTATGACACCTGGTATGGTATAGTAGCGTCCCTTTCTGAAATGATGTAATGACAGCATACTCAGTATGTCCCAGGTGGGGACCATGAGTTAACAATAGTAACAACAGATGTAAACAATAGATACCTGCTGTTCTTACTCATCTTGGTAGGCTTCGGTAGTCATGGACTCTGAATAGTTTTTAGTTGACTTTTGTAATTTTAACAATAGGAACCGAATGTCTCTCATTGCTTTGCATGAGGATTAAAATCTTTATATACACCCTAATCCTAAGAACCATTTCTTTCTTAACCATTTACTTTAGAACCATGTTAGATGCAATACGATTAGAGATGGTTGTAGATTATTTCCCGCAGATTCCAGTAAATCTACTCTATTATATCTGAAATGGCTAATAGTGAAATATAAAGGATTTCTTGGAAATTACCAAGCAATGCATTTAAGTGCTACATTCATTATTCTGAGAAGAAACTCATCCATTTGTTTCAAATAATTACTAAGGCACCAACAAGTTTTTGTTTGATTTTCACCAATTTCCAGATATCTGTCATAATCATTATATATGTATTAGGTGTTTTCTTCCCTTACTATTTCCACCGACACAATTACATATCAAAATGTAATGTACTTTTTATTTCAGAAGAGCCAGCTAAATATTGGGTACCCAAAGTCCACTATTCGCTATCTGTCAAAATAATTCCTGTATTCAAAAAAAGGGGGGGAGGAGGTGATAAATGTACAGTTTAATGAATATATTTTAAAATAATGAATACATTTTAAAAGAGCTGGAATTCTTTTTTCAAAGTGTTCGAAGTACACATTAACTCTATATCAGCTCATTCTAATATTTGTTTGAGACACACAAGTAATGCAACTCTACCAGATTTTACAGTAAGGCATAACAGAAGATGAGGATTTTGCTCAGAATCATTCAGAAGTAAAGCTGAGACACACAAACCTTCCAAGATCTGTCTTTCAGGTATTTGGCCCCACTGATCTCTGAGAGATTACTCCCATTCTAGGGATTGGTGTCAGAGGATTCCATTAGGGGAGGAAAAAGAACTAGAAATGGTGAATGATAAAGGAGGGGCCTGAATGGCTTGAGGCTTCAAAATTGGCTACAAACTAAAATGTTAGCAAACAATCTATTCAGTGGCCCTACGGAAGTAATTCCTGGTGAATTGCTTCCATAAAAATGATCGAAAGAAAACAATGTGTGCAAAGTTTCATATCACATGAAGTCTCAGTGAGTTGGAATCTGCTTTGATGGCAGTGGGTTTGATTTGGGTTTTAGATGAGAAAACTTTCATCCAATAAGAAGCTGTGAACAGAACGGAGCAGCCCAAAGGGACTCTATCCTTGTAAGGAAAGTCTGAAAGCCCAGGATGGAAAAGCATCATTTTCTGCCCAACTCCTTGAGTACTGATTTCTCCCTGATGATAAAATGCAGCTTCTTGCGTGGTTGTGTGCAGTAGGGTTAACCATAGTTGGTAACATCAGTAGTACCCATTAGGCATGTCTCTCTGACTTGTGTATTTTGGACAGTGACTTCAAGGAAGCAAAATGAAAATGTGGGATAGTTAGCTGATGTCAGTTCTGTACTCCACACTAGAATCTCTTCAGCTCCATTGCCAAGGCTTTACCACTATGGTAAGTTAAAATGGTGATTTTCACAGTTTGACACAGGCTGTTGGAAAGCTCAAAGGTTTATTTGATGGAAATGATTTCCTCCTGAGAGAGAAGCTGCCATTTGCAGAAAGGTGTGTCAACCAGAAGACATGAGCAGTAACTTTGTTCTCATTTCTACTGGCAAAAATTTTGCATTTCTTTTTACCATACAGAAGTGTTAACAATAGTTTCATAAGAAAAAGAATAGATACTGAAGTTTCAATAAGGGGAAGAAAGAGGGGAAAACTAACCAAAAATCAGCTGCATTGAGTTAATTCTGGCTCACAGTGACCCTGATAGGTCAGAGTAGAACCGCTCCATTGATTTCAAAACTGACAATCTTTATGAAAGCAAAATGTCACAACCTTCTCTTGCTGTGCAGCTGGTGGGGTTCAAATCATTAACCTTTCATTTAGCAGCCAAACACTTAACCATGCCATTACCAAGGTTCCCTGGAAAGGAACTCACGTTTCTCATTAAATTGCTATCACTCTCAACAACAACCAAATAAAATTTAAACAACAGCAAAAAACAAACCCATTACTAACCAGCCCCGGTTAAGTGCTTCTTATTCTTTACCACATTGTTATTAGCTGTTGTTCCACAGAGGATTTTGTTGTTGTTGCTAACAGTAAAAAATTACTTGCCAGACTTTGATTGCAAACCCTTCTTAGTCAGGAGACTCTACTGAGATCTAGCAGGCAGGTAGAGGCTGCATTTGAAGTGTATTCCCTGGGGATTGAAGGTGGAAGGTGAGACCCTACCCTTTACCCTGCCCTTTTACTACATTTACGTCTTAGGGAATTCTATAAGGGATGCTCCCCATAGTAGCTGGTAGAGCAGGAATGAAGGCAGGTGCCCCTTCCAAGCAGAACGAATCACCAATGGACCACCAAGCATAAGGCTGACGCTTCAGTTTTTGTATAACTGTCAGGCTTTCTGAGACTCAGGCAGCACCTGCTTTTAGATGGGCAGTATTATAAATGCTGATTTTTAAGCTGGTTGCTTGGCACTCTGAACACACTTTTTCTTTTTCTTTTTGTTTGTTTGTTGGGCATCATTGCTCAGATGGTCATGGGAGCTATCCAGTGCTGCTTCTGAGAGCCACTGCTGGATTTGAACCGCCGAGCCCACGGGCCGCAGTCCTGCACTCAACCACGTAGGCCACCAGGGCTTAGCCCCTGAACACACCTTTTCTTTGAAAATATGTCACACTTGTGCTGAGGTTCCCTGGCCAGCCCAGATATCATCATAGTTAACCCAGAAAATAGCTATAAAGCATTCTTCTTTCTTTATAGAGTCATGGAAGTAAGCCACTATATGAAAAGTGGTTTTATGGGGAAAATACACTCAAGGATTCATCATGATTTTTTTTTTTAAATCGTAACCACAATGTGTTCTCTTTTTCCATTTAAACTCTAGAGGGAAAATAAAGGTTCCCATGGATACATTTCCTTTTATACTTGTCACAGAGAACCGTAGGCCTATGGCAGGCGAGATCAGGGTCATAGTAGTAAGTGAGAGAGGCCTGGAGAAAAGTGCAGAGGTAAGGTCGAGTTTTAAATCAGCTAGGACAACTGTTTCAGGATGGCTAATCGATTGCCTTAATTTCCCTGCAAAATATCTTTTCCTCTATAAAAATATAGGCTTAGGCATTCACACCACTTAGGTATATATGCAAGGAGGTTTTTTTTCCTGTTGTTATTTGAGTGTTTTTTTTTTGGGGGGGGGCATCACTGCCCTCAGGTGGTGGGAGTAGGAGGCCCAGCCTTTGCTCCGTGGAGCTGGAATTGAACCTCCATCCCAGTGGGCCGCAGTCCCGCGCACAACCACTACGCCACCGGGGCTCAGCCCTATTTGAGTGTTTTTTGAAGTCACAGTTTAGTTTTAAATGAAATATTAAACAGTACCAAGAAAATATATCTAGAGGCTTTTTCTTTTGATGGCAGTTTATTAAATTCCAACACAAGTACCTCTGAAGGACCATGTAGATTTAATGTGGATTGGGTGCCAATATGTATGTGTATATGAGAATATATGGTATACATATTAGAATTAAATTAGAATAGTAATGTGTGTGTATGTGTGTGTCGTGTTGAGGGAAGTGGGAGTAAAGAATGCTGGGTTGGGTTACATAACAGTGAGAGTGCAGAGGGGCTGTAAGTGGACAAAAGGAGTCTAGGAAGGTTCATGCCATTGTTCCTCAAAGCAAACCATCTTCCTTGGTAACACCAATGGCCCATCATCATCACTCACAACAAAGCACCCCCAGCAAGTCACTGGGCAGGTACATAAGACCCATGAAGAAAGAGCTTGACCTTGTCTATGCAAAGATCACAAAGACAGGTGAGTAACTGATGGTCAGGCAAGAAGGCTGTTAAAAGGCTGTGGCATTAGGGTGCAGAGAATTTTCTGTACAACTGGCCGAGCCTGTGGACAGAGAGATGCAGGGGGGTGGCAGGAAGCAGCCTAGGGAACTTGAGCAAGTTCTCTTCTGATCACTCGAATTTTCTTGGAGAAATAGGAAGTGCCAGGCATGCGTGTGGAAGATGAAGTGCTGAGAGTATAAGAAGAGAAAAGTTGTGAAATGGTCCCTGGGACAAGGGGGGGCCTGGATTTGACTGGTAAAGATACATTCAGTGTCTGGCAAAGGTCAATGTCCATTTCGACCGCCATAGTATTTTGCAGCTCAGACATCTAGTTTTCTGCTTACAGAAAGGGACTGTGTGGGTTTTTCCCCCTCTTGTTTGCCTAGAACTAGCTGTATACAGAGTAAATACAGGATCCGTGTTTGTCAGTGACTGTAAAGAGACTCCTATAGAGGTAAAAAGTAAGCACTTGGATGCAAACTGAAAGATTGGCAATTCGAACACACCCAACAGCCCCAAGACCTAGCCAACTTCTCTTGTAGACCTAAGAGCCAAGAAAACCCTATTGGGGCAGGTCTAGTCACATGGGATCACTCTCTGTTTAAATGGATTGGATAGCACCCAACAACAACCCAATTATGCAAAAGTTTGCAGTACATACATTTTAAAAATCTCCATCATCATATTGATCTCTACCTTCTCAAAAATGAATATATAGTCAGGAGCACAGCACTTATACACCAGCTTGTTTTCATGTTCTTTCATTGTGTTAATTCCGTGTACCTAACAGATTGAGCTGTAGACTGAGAGAGAATTCTTAGTCGTACATGGGTGCCACATTCAAATTCTTCCACATTACATCTGTGTTGACAAAGCTGCTTGGTACCTGTCCCTGCTGCCTAGCATTTTGGGGGCACACCGTGGATCAGTCTTGGAAAAGATGTATTAAGGAGTGTGTAAACCAATGTAGAAGTGGAGATTGATGCCTTCAAGTAAGCTTGGGATGAGGGAACTGGTCCAGTAGGTGGGGCTGAGGAGTGCTTAGAGGATACAGTCAGATCGTGCTTGCTGATTGGTGGGATGAGGGCGAAATGAATGTATGAAAGGTGATCCCCAGGCTCCTTCAAGGCAGCATTGGATAGGGCTGGAGTATTTCTGAAGCAGAGATAAGATTAGTTTTGACTATCGGAAGTGCTAGGTGTCCTGGCGTTCTGGGGCAGGAATATGAGTAGGACATGGGGATGTGCCCTGAAAGTAGGTGGCACTAACCCCAGAGGGGAGCCAAGAAGGACAGGAGAAAATCTGGATCTCTCCCAACCCTCTCTCTCTCTGCCCCACGGCAGAATCTCCACGCAAAACATCCCGTAAAGCCACAAGAATCCAGTGCAAAGCTGGAGCTGGAAAATGGTGTGGCTCTTCTTGTTCAATCCTCATTTTCTGTTAATCTTCATAACTATAAATGGGTATGTGTGTATGAAAGGTGACATGGAGGTTTTAAAAATATATATTTGAGTCTCTTCTTAGGAGACAAAATAAATCCAAATGAACCTCTTAGCATATCATACTTTTTCATAAAATATAACAAGGTTGAAGAACATACTGTCCACATCAGCAACTATAACTCTCTTCAGGTAAGATTCTCAGGGAAAACAGATCACAGCTTGGCCCTCTGGATCCTCTAAAGAGGAGCTGTGGTTTGCAAGAGAGTGTAGTCCATACAAAATTGTGAATCTCTCTCAAGAGCAGAAAAATCATGTAAGGATAAGACGGCACTTGTCCAAATCCATGCATTCCTTGGCCCTTCTTCACACATGAGCAGCAGGAGCTGTCGGTTTGCAGACGCATGAAGCCGTACAGTTTAACATCAGTTTGACTTCTGCTGTGCAGAATGATTCACCAGTGTGGTAGGCACTCAGAGAAACCACGAGATGTGCAAAGCTGCCAGTTCTGTTCTCTTCTCAGACCCACTGTTTTGCCTCAGAGAATAAATGGATGACATAGTCTGACAACGGACTTGAAAAAGTTATTTGCACATGTTTCCTATCTGAATCCAGTTAGCTATTGGGTTGATTGTGCATCACGGTGAGTCCATGTGTCAGAGAATTGTGCTTCTTTGGGATTTTTCAGTAGAAGTAGATCATCAGACCTTTTTCTCTGGAGCTCCTGGCTAAATTCAAGACTCTCGCTTTTTGAGTAGCAGGCAAGCACTTTAACCGTTTTTACCACCCAGGAACTTGGGTTTTTTTGTTTTTTAAGAGGTTTAGAAAAGTCTAAATCTAGGCAATATGGAGACACGTGAATTTCACTCCTATGTTTCAGAGCCAAGTGCTTATCCATTTTACAAACACCAGGACATTGCTGCTCTCCAGAAGTGGAACAGGGCAGGCACGTGTCCTTCCTTCCCCTCTCCCTATTGAAGAATAAAATGAGACAAGTGGATGGACTGTGACTTTCCCCAGGTACAACTGTAGCAGGACATGGGTCTCCTGCCTGGGCCATGTTTTTTTTTTTTTTTTTTTCTCTTAGCACACCAAGCATCCTCTCTCAGAAGCACAGTGATGTTACCACTTGGAAATGTGCTGCCCAGGGCAACTGCAGAATTTTCCGAACGCTCCAGCACAGATGGCAAATCTGGCTGAACTGAACGGAGCGCACTTGATTACAAGTTCAGGAGGCAAAATTCTAAGAGTAAACGCTAAATTCTTCAGCCCCTGGAAGCCAGCTTTCTTGGGAAAGAAATGAGAGTGGAAGAATCCTGGCTAGCGCTCTGCGATTTGGCTTGCTGCCGGGAGCTAGCAGCAAAAGAGAAAAAGCAAGACTGGTCCTTGGCTGACACCTCCGCGACCGACTGGCAGTCTCTGTGCTTCACCAACTGCTTGCCCTATTCCCCCATGGTCTTTATCACCCCAGTGAGCTCAGGGTGGCTTCTACAGCTCAGCTTTCCACAAAGTGCGGACTTTCAGAAACCCTGGCATTTCTTTCTAGCCCTCTCATCTTGATTGTGAGTACAAGTCTCTATATAAAACAAACTGAAAACTCACTTCCATCATGTCAATCCCCCACTCTTAGCCACCCTGAAGGACACTCTCAAAAAGCGAGAGTCTTTTGAATTCCGAGACTGCCAAAGAGGATAGTCAGATTTGACACTCAAGTCTTTTTCTTAAAAGGTTTGTGGCTCCATTTTCTGTTTCCTGTTGTGTGCCAATGAGTTGATCCGAACCACATAGGACAGAGCAGAATGACCCCCCCACTGTTTCCAAGGCTGTTGTTATTCCCAGAGCAGACTGCAGGATCCTTTCTCCTGTGAAACTGCTTTTAGGTTCAAATCACCCCACTGTTCAGCTTAAACACTGAGCACTTGGGCTGAGCCCCGGTGGCGTAGTGGGTGTGCGCGGGACTGCGGCCCACTGGGTTGGCGGTTCAAATCCAGCAGCAAGGCTGGGCCTCCTACTCCCACCAGAGGGCCGTGATGCCCCAAAAACCCCAAACAAAACTGAGCACTCTACCATCACACCACCAGGCACTTTCAGTTAGCAATAATTAACTGTAGTCTTCTAATGAAAATCTATTCCCAAACTTCATTGGTAGGGAATAATCTGATACCCTCTGTAGTAAAACAGTGACTGGTGTCCTGGGTTTTAAGGAAAAGAATTGCCCCGGATTCTCCGATTAGTACAGCTACCTCACTACTAGTCAGTCACTGGAAGAATTAGCTCTGTGTGTGTGTGTGTGTGTGTGTGTGTGTGTGTGGAAACAGTTGACTGTGTTATGATTTTCTCTTGGATGCTCAGTTGATTTGAAGGCATCAGCTGACTCCTTCATTGTCATGCTTCAGACATAGTGCCCCTGCTCTCCCCCTTCACTGTGACAGCCTTCATTCAAATAAAACTATCAAAAGAAAGGTAACTTTTGTTAGCGATAACGCAATCAAACAATAAACTCTTTGCCATCGAGTGAATCCAACCCTGCAGGAGAGGGCAGGAGTGCCTCCGGGGGTTTCTGGGTCTGTACCTGTGAACTGGAAGAGAAAACCTCATCTTCTATGTCAGACACTCAGCAGCAACCATGAGTCAGGAAAACTTTGATGGCAGTCTAGATCTTAGCCATAGATTAAAGGCTGACGTGCTGTGAAATCACAGGGGCTGACTGAACCTGTGGTCATGATCGGGCAGCAGTAACGTGTCAGCGCCAACTCCTGGATTCCTGTGTACAACAGAACAAAAGCGGCCCCAGCCCTGTGCTGTCTTCCTAACAGTGAGTATGCCTCAAGTTCTTTCAAGCAACCACCGTCTCTTTTGAGCGCCTTTCAAGCCAGGGTGCCACCGGGGGCAGGGAGGGGAGGAAGGGGTGCTCATCTTCCAACCTTACATCAGACAGGCTTCCCTTGGAACTCATAGTTTGCATTGCTGTATTTTGGGAGCAGATCACCATGCCTTCCATTCCTAGCCCATCTTTGCCTGGAAGTTCCATGAGAAAGGTTCTCTGGAGACGACCTGACTGGTACTTGAAAGACTCATGGTACGGCCTTCAGCTCTCGGCAACGCAGGAGCCACCACAGTGTAGCAAACTGACAGAAAGGTAGCGAGGGAAAGGTTCCTCTCCACCCAGAAGTCTGCATCTTGGTGTGGCTATCTTGAGCTAATGAGGTAGTAGCACTATGAATCCCAGTGACTCATAGGCCTCTTGGTTTCTGCCACCCGCCTTTGTTTTTCAAAGGGACTGAGTAGATGGCTGTCATCCGGAGCAAGCCTTCTTGTGGGCTGCAAGTCAGTCCACAGCCAGCTATCTGACAGGAAAACCATGTTGCCCCTGCCTACCCCTCTTAAAATGAAGAGACTAGACAAGGTCCGTCTAGGTTCTTTTGCTTGAGTATCCCAGTGCCCAAGAGGAGCCATGTTAAAAGGTAGTCCCATCCATCTCTACGCCTTCTCTCCCATCATCTTCTATTTCTGCTCTCATGGAGTGTTCAGTGAAACACTTAACAAGCTAGAGATTTGGGGGGCAAAGTACTCCCTAGTCTCAGAGAAGTAGAAAGATTGATGTCAGATGTTAGTAAGTGTCACATTGTAGGTCAAGTTACAAGCCGGTGCACTGTCAGCCCCGCTGTGTTAGAAAGAAAAGCTTCATAAAAATACCAACTACACCTTACCCAGAAAATGATGGTCGAGCTGGAGCAGCAAACATGCAGCTGCACGTGTATCATAGCATGCACAGACAGGGAAAGACACCAACTCAACTGACCAAGCATGCTCTGAAGCATGTCCACTGCAGAGCTTTGCCAGAAAAACATTGTAAATGCACTCAGGCAGTGGCTCTCCACCTTCTCAATGTTGCGACCCTTTCATACAGTTCCTCATCTTGTGGAATCAACCATAAGATTGTTTTTGTTGCTACGTCATAACTGTAATTTTGCTACTATTTTGAATTAGGCGACTCCTGTGTAAGGGTCGTTTGACCCCCAAAAGGGTTGCGACCACAGGTTAAGAACCTCTGCATTAAAGTTTGCCGATGATGTGTCACATACCATAACCATAAATAGGAGACTTCATTGCAAACCAAGTGGATAAACCAAGTTTATCCTAATTTATGCTGTCCCTTAAATAGAGTAAAATTTGGGGAAGGTAAGATAATTAACAACATGGTAGAAACGCTAGGTGAGGATTACAGGAGCAAGTGTGGCTTGCTTATGATAGGTAAAAATCACAAGTTCCACATCTGAGGGACACTCACGCTGCCTATAAAGAAAAAAGTCACATTTGCTTTCCAAAGACCGCGGACCAAAAATCTCTGGATAAATCAATTTAATATAGTGCATACATCTTTGAAAAGTCCTGCTGACTTAATGCTGAGTTCATACCCGTTATTCCAGGTGAAAGAGAGTCTGCCCACTACAGAGTGTCTGTGAAATGAATCCTAGTAGATGCTTTTGCTATTTCTATGGCTAATGAGGTTCATCTCATGAATTCAGAGGCTTCCCATATTAGGCTTTTTGAGACACAGCCACAAGGGGGATTGCATGAGGTGTCTGGAGAAAATGGAGACTAATTAGCTGCAGAAGCTTCTCTGGGGCAGCGTAAAGGATTTGGTCCAGTGGTGTCATCCAGGGTAGCAAGTCCATGCCTGAGAACTTGGCAGCACCTTACCCTCACCAGGCCACCTGAGTGAGGCATATCGTGGGTCCGACACAATGTTATGGAAATTGAATTTCCCTGCCAAATTTACCACACCTTGCCAAAGCATGGTACCTCTCCTATGGCCTGAAGAAGAATTGTAGCTTTGCCAGCACATCTTCTGGGAATTTTCATGAAAGGCATTGGTAATGCTTGTGAACTAGAAAAGGAGAGGAAATGGGTGTCCCCTATGTCCTCTTCCTGTGGACAATTTTCATGAAGAAAGTCGTCTGGCTGACTGAAAATCACTTTGGGTTTTGTGCTGTTTGGGGACACAGAAAACCACATTTGGCTCACCTTTACAAAATTAAAAAGTATTGCTTGAAGATGCTTAGAAAAAAATGTCCATCTTGATTGAGATCTCTCGCTTCAAATTGCTTTACCTAGTCAAGACACATTTAGTGATATGATTAATTTTCAAATGTTAAAAATGCATTCTATATTCATTCTTTGAACAATCTTGTGAGATACTTGAGTATTCTTTTTAAAATATACTTTTTTTACAGAAGGGAGTTTTGAAAAATTAAGAATGCATTTAAACCAAAGTGCTATGTAGCGCAGAAATGCATTGTACATCTACCCCCCAAACTCCTTCAATCCAGATTCTCTTAATATACAAGACACTGATTTCCATGGAATTTGTTAGTCCACATTGATCTAATTTTATCCTAGATTTATTAGAGTATATGAAGTGGGGAGAGAAGTTACACAATCATGAAGTTGAAATCTCCCTGCCAAGTTTCTCAATAAAGAAAGGATAAATTCCAAAATATTAAGAAGTTACTATTTGAGCACAACATACTTGAAGTTATTTCTAAGTGCTTTGAAAGCTAGCAAACAAGTCTAAAGTCATTTACTGAGCAAACACTTATACCACTTAACACAGTGTGCGTTATGCCCAGCATTCCCCGGAATGAATAAGACATTGACCAGGTCCTTACAATTTCAGTGAAGGGAGGAAAGAGCCAGGACAGAATGGATTGCCTTGGGCCACACTGTCGTCGGG
>PVJH01043265.1:0-13740 GCA_004026705.1 Nesogale talazaci | reverse complement strand
CATTTCCTTCATCTTTTTTTTAAATCATTTTACTGGGGGCTCATACAACTCCTATCACGATCAATACATACATCAATTGTATGGCAGACCACATTTGCACAGTTGTTGCCATCAGCATTCTCAAAACATCCTCCTTCTACCTAGGCCCCGGGTACCACCTCCTCATATTTCCCCTCCCTCCCCAACCCCCTCCCCCTTGAGCCCTTAACAATCTACAAATTGTCATTATTTTCTCATCCTACGCTGTCCGATGTGTTTCTTCACACACTTCTCCATTGTCCGTACCCCAGAGAGGAGGTCATATATAGATTCCTGAAATAGGTTCCCCCTTTCTCCTCCACTTTCCCTCCACCCTCCTGCATCACCACTCTCACTCAACCTTGGTCCTGAAAGGATCATCTGTCCTGTTTCTGGTTCCAGTGTACTTCCCCTGGTCTCTATCTTCTCTTAATGCTTCCTGCATCGCTCAATATTTTACCCATAGAATACGATATTGCAGCTCGAGGTTTTGTGTTTGTTTTTGAAGTTCTTTTGGCTTGAGATAGGTTGAGTCTGTTCCTCCTTTTTTCTCCTTACTGAGGCCAAGTCTTTCCCCCATTCAGTCTAATTCTTCACTTTGAAATTTTCTGTTCAGCTCTTTCAAGTCCTCATTTCTTCCATTTGTTTTAGCTACTACTCTACATTCAAGAGCAAGTGGCAGAGCCTTTTCTGACATCCACTTTGACCTTCCCTTTCTTTCTTGTCTTTTAATAGTCTTTGTCTTTCTTCCTATTTGATGCTTTTTCTTCTTCTTCTTTTAAATGTTTCATATCCTTGATGTCATCTCACAGCTCATCAGAATTTCTATGTTAAATCTACTCTCTTCCGCCTCCCCCTCCCCCCCCCCGCCGCCGCCCCATAGATGATATTTTTCACCAACGCCAGAGTTCAGCTGCATCCATTTTTTGTCAGTCTTCCTTAGTCAGTGTCCAATTTTCACGTGCATATGAGGTCATTGAAAATACCATGACTTGGGTCAGGTGTGCCTTAGTCCTCAAAGTAATATCCTTGCTTTTCAACACTTTAGAGAGTCTTGTGCAGCAGATTCACCTATCATGATGTGTCCTTTGATGTCTGGACTGCTGCTTCTATGAGCATTGACTGGATCCTCGCAAGACTGAATCCTTGACACCTTCCATCTTTTCTCTGGCTATCGGTGGTGGGAATCTGGGTCTTCCTCACGTTGACTTGCAATCCACACTGAAGCCTGCAGTCCTTGATCTTCATCAGCAAGCTCTTCAAGTCCTCTTCACTTTCAGCAAGCAAGATTATGTCACCTGCATGTCGAAGGTTATTGATAAGCATTCCCCCAATCTTGATGGAGCATTCTTCTTCATAAAAGCCATTTTCTGATTATTTTCCCAGCATACAGCTTGAATAAGTATAATGAGCGGATGTGACCCCGATGCACATCCTTCCGGATTTTAAACCACTCAATAGGCCCTCCACGCAGCTGACTCTTGATCTCCCTGTAAATTCCTCACTAACACAATGTAGTGTTCTGGAATTCCCATTCTGCTCCAGGCTTTATGCATAGATTTTGTTCTGATCCACATAGTCAAATGCCTTGGCACAGTCAATGAAACACAAGTAAACACCTTTCTGGTATTCTCTGCTTTCGGCCAAGATCCTTCTGACATCAGCAAGGATATCCTTTGTCTCACATCCTCTTCTGAATCCGGCCTGGACCTGGCAGTTCCTTGTCAATGTACTGCTGCAACTGTTAGTGTATGATCCTCAGTAAAATTTTACTTGCATGTGAGACCAATGATATTGTTCTAGAGTCTGAGTATCCTGTTGGGCCATCTAACTTTGGAGTGGGAACAAATTTAGATCTTTTAGAGTCAGTTGATCAAGTAGCTGTCTTTCAGATTTGCTGGCATAGATGAGTGAGCAGCTCCAGAGTTTCCTCCGCTTCTTGAGACACTGGGGTGGGTAGCCCATCCTTTCTTGGAGGTCTATTTTTGGCTAATGCTTTCAGGGCAGCTTGAACATTTCCCTTCAGTATCTTTGGATCTTCTTCATATGCTGCCTGAATTTACATGTGAGCAGCTGGTGGTTTGTTCCACAGTGGGCCCCTGGCCTCATTTTGACTGCTGATATCAAGTGTCTCCATTGTCTCTTCCTACAGATGTCATCCTGTCATCCTGTGTATTCCATCTGGTCAGGCCCATGTGGAGCGTCACTGTTTGTGTTGTTGAAAATGTTATTTGCAAGAAGAAATCATCAATCTTGCAAAATTCTATTATATTGTCTAAAGCTTCATATCTATCTCCAAGGCCATTTCGCCAACGATTGTCCTTTCCTCTTTGCTTCCAATGTTCACATTCCAATGGCCCAAAATTATCCATGCATCTTGATTTCATAGATCATCCGTTTTAGATCGAAGACGTTGTTAGAAAATTTCAATCCCTTCAATCCCTAGCTCTAGTGGGTGGTGTGCAAATTCGAATGGTGGTTGTGTTCATGGAACGTCCTTGTGAGAGTCTAGCTATTATCCTATCACAGACAGCATCATACCTCAAGATATGTACTCTTGACGACGACTGTGAGACCGTTCCTTTTAAATTTTGTTTCTCTCCTAGTAAACCATATGATTATCCATCTCAAAATGGCCAACCCTGGCCCATTGGAGTTCACTAATGCCACTAAGAATATTGATCTTTATGTGTTCCGTTTCCTTTTCCGTTGACTTCCATTTTTTCTGGATTCATTCCATGTTCCGATGATGAAGAGACGTTTCTTCTCATGTTGAGTCGAGCCCCATCAGCAAGTGACCGTCCCCAAAACTCTCCTCCATCCACCTCATGGTGTTCAACTCTTCTCGGTGGAGGCAGCGCTTCCAAAGTTGAATTTTGAGTGCCTTCCCACCTGAGGGGCTTAACGCCCAGCACTGTATCCGACGGTGTTTCACTGCTATTCAAGACTGTCGGTGGCTGGTCCCTCGGAAGTGGGCAGCCTATTCCTTCTTTGCCATCTATTGTTAATCGGGAAGATTCGCACAAACCTGTTCATCTTGGGTGACCCTGCTGGTATTTAAAATGCTGGTGCAGAGTTTCCAGCATCGCTGTCACACACAGGCCCACAGCGTATGGCAAACCGGCAGACCTGGCGCAACGATGACAGGTGACGTCCATGATGAGTGGATGTCAACTAGACGGAGATGAGTGTAGAACCCCGGCAGACAAGAAATACTACTAGCTGTCTCGTGACTACAGGGGCGCTGGGATCTTGCGAGTCTGACTCCAAAGGCCACAGCCAGAAAAAAACACCATTGCAACATTTTACCACTTTGCTCCAATTCATTCTCCACCCACACCCGTCTCCCCATCACCATGCTGTCTCACAGCTTCGACATTTACTAGAAAAATGTCAGCTCACCAAGACAATTTTACTCATGATAGCCTCCTCTCGGCGCTTATCTTATCTTCTGGTGAACTCTGGGTCAACAAGGTAGGATATGGCATGCTCCAGGGAACACCAGAAAGTGGCCGATGGACTTGGATTCTATTCCACCTCTAGCCACAAAAGGTAACCCTTGAGTACCTACTTAGTGTTATTGATTAAATCTATAAAAGGGTACCAGATTTAATCAATAAAAATATAGACAGCAAATTTAAGCATATGTACATACAAATGATTCATAGGACAGACTGATCTTTAAAATGTTTATTTTTCGGAAATTCAAATATAACCAAGAATCTTATATTCCATCTGGCAACCTTGTCCCTTTACTTTAATGATCATGACTCTCCAGGGAACAGTGACAAACACTAGCTCATTAATTAATCTGAATAAATATCAAAGTGGCATACATTCTAAGGACATGTCCTCTATAAATGACATTTAAGTAAAACCAGTAATACATGCTCCTTGTAACCATATTAAAAATATAGGTACTGATGTAACATATAATAACCAAAATATTTCCACTTTAACCATTCTTAAGTGTATCACTCAGAAACACTAATTACATTCCTAAGTCATCGGTTGAGCCCCAGTGGCAGAGTGGTTGAATGCGGGACTGCGGCCCACTGGCTTGGCGGTTCAAATCCAGCAGCACCTCTCCAGGAACAAGGCTGGATAGCGCCCACTACCACCAGAGGGCAGTGATGCCCACCCCCCCAAAAAACAAAAACAAACAAACATTACTAAGTCATCCATTTCCTATACCTATCCTGAAAGTCACCATATAATTAAGTTCTTCCCAGACATCTCTATATATTTACGTACATATATGTAAATGTAGAATATTTGGAATTATACGTGCAAACATACTGATGGCATAATTTTTTCATCTCAATATACATCTGCATATCCCTATGTTTTCCAAATTTTCTAAGGAAATGGAGTTAGGGCATAAATATGTGCATTCCCAGAGCTGAACGTGGTTATTCTTGTTCCTATTCCCTTTCTTCAGTTATACCAGCTATCACCTCCATTTTTAGATCCTTGCATGTTTCTTGTACCTCCATCTGTAAATACTGCCCAAGGACCCCGCTGGCATAGTGGATTTCAAATTCGGCTGTTAAGCTCAAGGTCAGCAGTTCAAATCCACCAGGGGCTCTGTGGGAGAAAGATGAGGTGTTCTGCTCCCATAAAAAGTTACACACTTGGGGCTGAGCCCCGGTGGCATAGTGGTTGTGCGCGGGACTGCGGCCCACTGGGTTGGAGGTTCAAATCCAGCAGCAAGGCTGGGCCTCCTACTCCCACCACCAGAGGGCAGTGATGCCCCCAAAACAAAGTTTCACAGTTGGCTGAGCCCCGGTGGCGTAAGTGGTTGAGCGCAGGACTGCAGCCCACAGGGTTGGCAGTTCAAATCCAGCAGCAGCTCTCCAGGAGCAAGGCTGGGCTTCCTCCTCCGACCAGGGCAGTGATGCCACACACACACCCACACACACACACACACACACAAAGTTACACACTTGGAAAGCCTAAGGGGCAGTGCTTCTCAATCCTACAGGTTTGCCATGAGAACTAATCCATGATGGTCGATTTTTGGATTGGGTATGATCTATAGAAACACAAGTAGTAGGTAACTGTTCTCTCACTTAGCAATTTTTTTTTTAATATTTGGGAGAAACTTGTAAATTTTAGCATCGTAAATTTGGTCGTTTTTCTCCTGACATGGCAATTTATTTGTATATGCTTTCTTAGATTTGAAGATTTGGAGTCGATGAGACTTGCTTTCTCCACTCACTGGGGCACCAAACCATCCTGAAAAAGGATTTTAAAAATTCCCTGACTGGGAGAAGGAAGAATCTACTCCAAGAAAGAGAAGAAACTGAACAAGAAAAAGAGAAAAAGCAGGAAAGCTGTTATCTCCCCTAGGTTACAGAGCTATTAATAGCTTACCTCAGGCTGCCCTTACAGAGAACATTTGACTAGAATATAGGGCGGGTTCCCGTTGCAGCACCACTGTGAGACCAGTCATTCAGAACTGAGAGAAAAAGCAATGGAGTGTTTTTAACTGGGATGAGTCCTTCAAGGTCAAAAAAAAATGGTAATAAGCACCGCCATGCTCTTCTCTTGCTGTACAGCAAAGCAAGTCCTTTCAAGGTTGAGATGAGAAATATAGGAACACCTTCTTACGGAAAGAAAAGCATTCTAAATCAAGAATAATAGCCGGCTATCGTGCCTGGGCTCCGATTCACTGATGAGGGGGAATGCAGAGTCACCGCGCCGGACACGGCCTGCGGTAAGTCAGGAAGTACTTGAGGGTGTGGGGAAAGGTCAAGGTAGGAGGCATCCCCTCTGTCAAGGCCGGCAGAGTCAGATGCAAAATGGTAGCACCGGCCAACAGAAGACACTTGGCATTAAGTGCCTGGGAGCTCAGTGCCCTCGTCTGTGAAATGGGCTATTGCAATGGTGGATCGGGCCCCTCTCTGTCGAGCGCTGTCAGCATACCTGGAACACAGAAGGCATCCATCATCTGGCAAATCCCTTTCCTCCCTTGCTGTCCCTCCATTCCCTGGCTGGCCCCAGGACTTCAGAAACCACCACCACTCCCCTCTGAAGTCAAGAGAAAGCCCAGCTCCAGTTCCATCTGCATGCCCCCCTCTGGCCTTCGGACCCAGGACCTGCAGGAAATTCCTGACTGATTCATCTTTCAGTCCCATAAGAGATGAGAAAAAGGGAATCCAGTGCCCTGACCCCCCCCAGCTTCCTGGGGCCCATTTGGGGAAGGGCTTCTATTTTCCCCAAGGACCGCTGGTGGCACCATGGGATGAGGATTGAACTGATTTAGACTCACCAGCTGCTTCCTGCTTGAGAGAAAGAGCAGGCTGTGTCTGCTCCCATAACGATTTAGCCTCAGGGACTCAAGCTGGGTGGCTCGGAGCCCGCATTGACTCAATGGCAGCAGGTTGGCTTGGGCTTTCATTAAAACTTAGATGCACATAAAGTTTTCACCCGTCCCTCCCAGCCCCTTCCGGAGAAGAATAGAACCCACTCCCACCAGCCCTTTGCCCCAGTCTTCCAGATCTGAGGAGACCCTTGCAAAACCGGAGGATGAAGAAGCAGACCCCCTCCCCCCCCAACAAAGAGTGGGACTGATCGCTAGGCCCATTGACAAAGCTGACTCAGAGTCCCAGCACCCAGTTCCCGAGTAAGGAAAATTACCCAGAAAGCAGGTTCCCTACACAGCCACTAATGTCCCTACCACGCTCCCAAGGGCAAAAGCTTCAACTTCTCTATCCAGGAGACTCTACCCTAACTGAAGGTCTATCCATTTCTACCTACCCACAATGCTTGCATGAGGGAACTTCAGGTTCCTGGAAATTACAGGGCAGTGACTGGAAACAGTGATGGTGTGGGCCCATGGTTGTCTAACAAATACCTTACCCAATCCCCTTCTCCCACGCTGATATAATCTCCCTGCCAGATCCAGCTGTTGACTCAACACATTGTTGTCAAGTCATAAGTCAAGTTAAGAATCAGTAAGGAAAAAAATAAAAGAATGAGTAAGGGATTCTGTGTGCACTATAGCATCCAGAACATTCCCAGGTCTCTTCTCCACCCTGCCTACTCCCTCTCACCACCCCACATTTCCAAGGTTCCCAGTTCCAGGTACGCTGATGACATCTGCTTTTACCCATCATGCTCGAGGGTCTTCTTGGGACTGAAGCTCTGATCCGTGTTCTGCTCTCTCATGTCTCCAGCACCTATGCCAATGCCAGACAGTTGCTGGGGTCATAAGGTGTCATCGAGTCGATTCCAACCCATAGTGACCCTGTGTCCCGCAGAAAGAAACTGCTCAAATCCCCACAATTGTTCGTACGGTTGAGCCCATTGTGGCAGCCCCTGCGTCAACCCCTCTCACCGAGGGCCTTTCTCTTTAGTGCTCCCCTTCCAGTTTACCTAGCATGATGTCCTTCTCTAGGGACTGATCTCTTCTGACAACACGTCCAAAACACAGGAGATGAAGGCTCACAGTCTTTGCCGCTAAGGAGCATTCTGCCTGCACTTCTCCCAAGACAGATCTGTTTGTTCTTTCGGCAGTCTGTGACGCTTCCAGTATTCTTCTCCGACACCACAGCTCAAATGCATCCATTTTTCACCAGTCTTCCTTAGTCAATGTCCAACTCTCACCTGCATACGAGGCCATTGAAAATACCGTGATTTGGGTCAGGTATATCTTAGTCCTCAAAGACATATCCTTGCTTTTCAACACTTTGGCGAGGTCCTGGAAGGCAGATTTACCTATTATGGTATGTCCTTTGATCGCTGGACTGCTGCTTCTATGGGCATTGATTATAGAGCCAAGCAAGACAGAATCCTTGACAGCTTCCATCTTTTCTCTGTTTATCACGATGCTACCTACTGGTCCAAGTGTGAGGATGCAGGTGTTCTTTACACTGAGTGGTAGTGTATACCGAAAGCTGTGGTTCTTGCTCTTCGCCAGCAAGCATTCAGGTCCTCCTCACTTTCAGCAAGCAAGGTTGTGTCATTCGAGTATAAATCTCATGGCCATGGAATCCATGCTGACTCACAGTGACCCTCCTTTGCGTTCCTGAGACTTTAACTGACTAGGAAAACAAACCCAGGGCATTCACGTATATGTAAGAGAGAGCTTTATATCAAAGAGTAATTGTATATTGCATATTGAGAAAACATCCCAGCCCAGTCCAGATCAAGTCAGATATTAGCCCGTGTGTCTGATACCCCCCTTCAGACTCACGCCACACATGCCATGATACGGAATGCAGGAAGATCACGGACCAGTGGGTGGAAAGTCTTATGGATCCTGTGGCAGTAGAAGCATCTCAAAGTTGGTACGGGTCTCCGCATGGCTCCTTGCAGCTCCAGGGCTCTGCCTCCATCAGTCTAGCTCTGTGAAGCTTGTCACCCGAGGGAGAGAGTGTGCCTGGCCTCCGAGGAGCTATTTGTTTCCAACGTACCTCCTAAGGAGATCATCGAGCTGTGGCCCCATTGACAGGCTAGACTCCGCCCCTTCGCAAGTTGACAGGAGATTATGCAACTATCATAGAAGAGTAGAGAGCCCAGTCCTTCTCCCATGGAGCCGTGGATGGTTTCAAACTGATCATGCAGATGACTCCAAGAAGGGCTGGGTCTTCTGCAGGTCGTTGACCCGCCTTCCTCCACTCCTGGTGCTGAGTTCGGCTCCTTATCAACCAGCTCCTCTGATTATTTGCTTGGCAAGCAAAGTAAGTATGGAGAGAGAATGCGACCCTGAAGCACACCTTCCCTGGTTTTCAATAATGCGCTATGCCCTTGGTCCACGTCTAGTCTGCCCACGAGCACAATCCGTGTTCTGGAATTCCCCCTCCCTGCCAGGCTGCCCCTAGTTTGTGATGACCCACACCGCGGAATGCCATGGCCTAGTCAGTGAAACACAAGTAAGCCGCTTTCTGGCGTTCTCCACTTTCAGCCCAGCTCTGTCCGGCATCAGCAATGACAGCCCTTGCCCCACATCCTCTTTGGAATCCAACCTGAGCCTCTGGCTGCCCCTTGTCAATGTAGTGCCGCAAAGTTTGCTGGATGACCTTCAGCAAAAATTTACGTGCATGTGACATCAACAGCATGGCTCTATAATTAGCACATTCTGTTGGGTCACCTTTCTTAGAGAGAGATATAAATATGATTCTCCTCTAGTCAGTGGTCCAAGTAGGAGTCTTCAAAATTTCTTGTCATAGACAAGTGAATGATCTCAGCGCTTCATCAACTGCTTGAAACGTTTGGGTTTTGGTATTCCATTCCTCCCTAGAGCCTTGCTTTTGTCTAACGCTGTCAGTGCAACTTAGACTTCTTTCTTTAGTACCATTGGTTCTTCATGACATGCTACCTCTTGAAATGGTGGACTGTAGACTCATTCCTTGTGGTACAGTGACTCTGTGTGTTTTTTCCCATCTTCCTTTGATGCTTCTTGCATCGTTCTACATTTTGGCTCTACATAAAGTCTCTCGAGATGGCAGCTAAGGGTTTGAGGGGGGTTTTCCGCCCCCTTGAGTTCTTTTGTTGAAGATATACTGAGTGCATTCTTCTTTATTTGTTTTCTAACTCTCTAGGTCTTTGCACATCGCATGATAATAGCACCAATAAATAGTTGCAGAGGAAATATTGCCAAATTATCTTAAAGATAAAGCTCTTATTTTACTTCATTGGTGTGTGTTCATTTTAAATGTAAAATTCAGAGACAAACATTGCATTCCACAGACTGTGAAATCGTTGTTGTCGTTATCTGCTTCCAAAAGTTTGTTATCAAACCCGCTAAGCCCCCCCCCCCCAAAAAAAAAGCCAAACACCAGTCACAATGCCTCTTCATTCGAGCGATCGGAGCATCAACCACACAGAGACGGTTCTTCTGATCTCAGAGGCTCCAGTGACATCACTTCCTCTTCTCTGTTCCTCCCGGCCCACAACTTGCTTCCTGTAGAGATCAGATCTAAGCTACTGCATCTTCATTTGTTCTTCCAATGCCCCGACAACAGAGTAACCAATTCCCTGTATGACTCGCCTCTGGGCATGGGATTTTTTTTTTTTCCCAACTGAAAGCTGCCTGACCCAGAAGCCCATCCGTTGGAGAGGTGGGAAGAGGAAAAGGATGCAGAAAAGAAGTCGTCGGAGAAGTAAGACGCAAACCAGGCATGTCTTGAAAAACGAGTGAAGAGAGCGTGGCGCCTCTGTCCCTGGGAAGAAGAGGTGAGGAAGGTATTAGAAGAGCCGCATTTGAGGACCAGGAAGCCCGTAGGGGACCTTCCAGAAGACAGCCTCAGCAGGTGAGAGCGGGCTGAAGGTGGCAACACAGCCTCTTCTCCAGAGTTTATGAAGGGTGACCCGCCAGAGGGCAGGGTTTGACGGGTCGCCTGAGCCTATTAGCCAGGCAGGAGAGTAACCCAAGATGGTTCTGGCCTTTCAGGACTGTTAATCTCCCCACCCCAGGCAAATATGTGGACCCCATCTCTCCTCCAAAGAACCAGCCCCACACTGTGCCCTCCTGCCCTTCCCCAGACCACAACACACGTTTGGGCAAATGCCTGAAGGAATTCTTGTGATGAGCTTTGCCCTCACGGATGGATGGGCGAGGATGGGTGAACTCCTCAAGATCTGAGTCCAACCATCCCATGGCATTGCCAAACACTGCAAGTCTTTTTTTTTTTTTTTGGTGGCATCACTGCCCTGGTGGGAGTAGGAAGCCCAGCCTTGCTCCTGGAGAGCTGCTGCTGGATTTGAACCATCCGCCCTGTGGGCTGCAGTCCCACGCACAACCACTGCGCCACCGGGGCTCAGTCCACTGTAAGTCTTTATAGAAGCAGACGGCCACATCTCAGTCCTCTCAGAGCGATGCCTGAGAGTGAGCCAGGAGCCCTTTCATGAGCGGTCTACTGCCAATGCACCCCCTGTCTGAAGACAAGAATAGAAAAGTGAGCCCACTGACGACAGGCTTGTGCTCCACTGGCTGGAGACAGGCAGACCAGGGGAAAAGCTAGGAGTCAGAGTCGGCCACAGCCTAAACATGAATCGGTGCAGCAAAGCCAAACATCGGAATTAAATTGATAGACATCTGTGACAGATTGAATTATGTCTGCCTCCCCACGCCCCCAAAGAATACGTGTCCTAAATCCTAACCCCTATGGCCATGGTGGAAGAGTGGTTATGATGTGCTAGGCTGCTAACCAGAAGATCAGCAGTTTGAAACTACCAGCTGCTCTCTGCAAGAGTCATCCGAGGCTCTTTTCTCCAGCCAAGAGTGATGGTCTCAGAAAACGCTCCCCCACCCCAGGGGGCAGCAAATTCCACTCCATCCTACAGGGTCACCAATGAGCTGTAACCAGCTTGAAGACAAGGTTTTATTGGGTGGGTTATAACTGTGGCTGCAAACTGCTTGGAAATGGGGTCTTCTAGTTATGTCAAGAAAGTCGGGCTGAGCCCCTGTGGCATAGTAGTTGTGCACGGGACTGCAGCCCACTGGGTTGGAGGTTCAAATCCAGCAGCAGCTCTCCAGGAGCAAGGCTGGGCCTCTTACTCCTACCAGAGGGCAGTGATGTCCAAGAGAGAAAAAAAAAGAAAGTCAAATCAATATGGGGGTGTATCTTAGACCTACTCACCTTTGCGATATTGAAAGAGCAGTTTCGATACAGAGAATTAAGTATAAATGTGGGGAGAGGGGGTGGGAGAGCAGAGAGACACGTGGAAATCTCCACATCTATAGAAACCAAAAGAGATCTTCTTCACAGAGATGACAGAGATCCCCCTTCCCAGAGCTGTGCCCTCAATGGAGACTTCTAACCTCCTGAACTGTGAGAAAATAAGTGTCTGTCTCTTGGAGGCCACCCCCGCCCCCTGTGCTATTTCTGATGGCACCTGACACACCAAGACGGGATGCTGGCGTACCGTCCGTCCAAGCTTGCCTGCCCCACAGGAGGCCATATTCTCAATATGTCCCACCCGCCCCTGCAGCCCAGGCTGGGCCCAGGCCTGTTTTCTTCCTCAAGCTTTTCTCCCCCTGCTTCCCCTTCTCCTGGGGCTGTGTTGTTGAAGAGACCGTTGATTCTGCAACCAGCATGTGTGAAACGTAGTGAAGGCTGCCGGGGCATTCTCCAGTAAGTGCTGGATGGTTGCGCCCTTTGTTAATTCAGCCTGAAGAGCTCTGTCGGTTCTTAGCACAAATCTCCCTTGCTCGTCCCTCCACATTTATCCTCTAACGGAGGACGTTTCTCCGCCCCTCGTGGCTGCGCTCCGTGCGAAGCTCGGCGGAAGCGGTCAGGGGCCCTGGCCATGTCGTGGTGAAGAGTTAGGCTGCTCCCTGCAAGGTCAGGGGTTCAAGACCACCAGCCGCTCTGCGGAAGAAAGAAAGAGAGACCTTCTACTGCCCTAAAGAGTTACAGTCTAGAAGAGAGAGAGTCTCAGAAGCTAAGAAGAGCAGTTCCAGCCTATCCGATAGGGTGGTGATGAGTCGGCCTGGGCGCCATGACGGTGAGTTCCGTCTTGATGGAAGGTGTAAGGGGCCTGGTAGTGCAGTGGGTTCGGTGTTTCATACCTGGCAGGTGTGCCGCAGAACAATGAGCTTGTGTGCCTCTGTAAGGATTTACGTTCTCAGAAACCCCAGGGGGAAGGGGGGTGTCCTCTATTCTACAGGATTGAGCTGAGCTGAGTGGACTTGCCAGAAACTGGTTTAGTTTGCTTAAGCTGGGCTGACCCCAGAAAACCTGCCTCGGCTGTCATAACCATGACGGTGAAGTAGAAGCCCGGACTTGCGGCTCTTCGGTCTATGCCTCTCTCACTCGCCGGCATGGAGCCCCTTCCATGCTGATTCCTGGTGAGCCCCTGTGGGCTTCCAAGAGGGTAACTGTCGACAGGAGTTGATAGCCCAGCTTTCTCCCACGGAGCTGCTGCTGGTCTTGAACTGTCGGCTCTGTACATCGCAGCCCAACCTGTAACCACTACCCCGCCGGGCCGCCATTCATTTCTCTGTAGCCCCCACCAAGTGGCTGGGTGGGACCAGGACTCGAACTCAGGGATGGGTGGGTTTTCCATCCCCCTGGCTCTAGTATGCAAAGGAGGCATCTCCGAAGCAGGGAGAGAGAATCCCAGGGCCATGGGTACAGAAGAGCTGCCAGTGGAGTGCATTTGAGATCCTGGTCTAAACTGGCAGCAGCACCAGAGACCACGAGACTGTGAGGCAGGGCGTCAGACGGAGGACGAGGGAGCCAGTGACCATTGACTGAGAGGCTGAGGCCCACAGCCCCGCGGTGTTGGCTGAGAAGAGGCACTGCTGTGGGCAAAAGAAGTTTCTGATTCCGACTTGTGGCAATCTGTCCACATCCCTAATGAACCCCGGTAATCCTAAAAATTGTCTGCGAGTCCTGTGTTCGTCCGGGTAAGCCAGAGAGAGGAATTCATAGACTCCCATATGTCTTATATGTGTATAAGAAAGAGTTTAAAGAGTATATATAGGGGCAATGCTCAGAGGAATACATCCCTCTGGAGACCCAATTCGCCACAGAAAGGACTGGGCAAACAGTGATTCCTGGGGACATGAGGGAGGGTTGGAGAAGGGGGTGTAGACAAACACATGATGGGGGTGGTGGGGACAACAGGTGGTCTGGAATCGATGGAAAGGTGGGTGTAGGAGGCCTGGTCGGGAGTAAGCAAGGACAATGAATCTGTGAGGAAGCAATGAAATGTCAATGAAGGTGGGACATGACGGTGGGACAGGAGGGAGATGGAAGGAAATAGAGG
>PVJH01043264.1:0-13707 GCA_004026705.1 Nesogale talazaci | reverse complement strand
AATTAATTGCATCTGAAGAACTGTCTAAAGAGTCATGAGTAAACCATCTTGAATCCCCAAACTCCAGCCCTCACATGAAGACCCTTTTCACTTCTTTTGGGGGTAGGACTCATCTGGTGGAGTGGGGGCGGAGAGTGCTTCCCTCCATTGCATTCTGCACCTAGTCTGGAGCTGGAACGAGGACGGGCACGCAATACCTGCATGGGTGGTATTTTAATTGAGGCTTCTTTTAGGGAAAAATAGAACATTGGGAAGCTTTAGATGGAGGAGAGATTTCGAGGTAGCCAGAATCCTCTATCCCATCTCCCAAATCCAGGTTTTACAACCTCTCTCTCCAGCTTTTTCATTTTCACTTTACTGTTCAAAAGAACCACTCATATTGGGGGAGACTGTCTCCCATCTAGTCCTGTGAGTCTTCTCCCGTTTCCCCCACTGATATCTTATCCCTCTCCCTAGACTTTTGCCCTTCCCCGTAAGTGGGACCTCTTGTCTTCACATGCTCCAACGGGCTAAAAGAGCTGGCCTATAAATAGCGTGGCACCCCAGAACTCCAGAGGAGAGCTGAACAAAAAATGGGACCCAACAAGGAAATGACCTGTGTGCGGTGTGACTTCCGGTGATCTCACGGCCTAAGAGCTGGGTGGTTCTTGTGTTGAGATGTGGGAGTAAGGGCAGGTGGGGAGGGCTCAGAGACTGAATGAGCAACCGTCTGCAGAAAGAAGAGCCCTCGACTCAAGCCAAAGTGCCATCGAGTGTCACTGGACAGGAAGTCAATTCTCTGCACAGCCAAGGGCAGTCACTGAGGACTCAGTTGCCTTTGCTGAACATGCCTCCGAACCTGATTATCTAAACATGTTTCTCCCTCACAGGAGAGCTGGAGGGCGGGGGCGGGGGGTGTGTGTAGAATAGGACCTGGACAGCAGACTACAAACCCAGGTAGTTTCAGGCCTCTAGGAAAACCGTGACAGGAAGAGTCGATCATTATGATCCTGTCCCCTGCTAGATGAGAATGACCTGGGCCCAGGCCTCCCCTCGATGGTTTACTTCCTTCCACAATGCCTTCCAGCTTGACCCCCTCAGTTCCTGCTGTAAGTCTGTCCTGCTTCCGGCTATCACCCAGAGAAAAGAAGAAGTCAACCAAGTGCAGTCATGACTCTATTCCAGAATTCCCCAACTCAGAGATGTCCTATGACCACCCCCAAATTCTCCCTAAAGCTAGAGGACAATTCATTTGTTAGAGAATGTGAGTATGAAAAAATTAGAACACAATTTTTAAAGGTGGGCATGAACAATTTACCGCTTTATACTTCACTCTCTATCCATTTCAATTTGTTTTCCTAAGAATTTGGGGCGTGGTGATGAGAACAGAAATATCTTTCCCTGTGGGAAGTATGCTGTCTCTACCCTAATCATCTATATTCAGTGCACAAGATAGAGAAGTGGTTTGGGGGCTGTGTGTGTGTGTGTGTGTGTGTGTGTGTGTGTGTGTGTGTGTGTGTTTTCAGCACCGGGGACAGCGTCATTCTCCTTACTACTGGACTAGGGGGTAAAATGGGGATTGTAGCTGGGAGTCCAGTCTGATTTCTTCCCATTCCTTGGCAACCACCAGTATCCCTTTTTTCCCTAACTCCTTTCCCACACATCATCCATTCTCTTCCTTTACCTATTTATTTATTTGGCATCACTGCTCTCCTGTGGTGGAAGTAGGAGGCCCAGCCCCACTGCTGGACTTGAACCTCCATCCCAGTGAGCCACAGTCCCGTGCACAACCACTACGCCACCGGGGCTCAGCCCTCTTTACCTAATTATTCTTGATAAAAGGGTTATCACAGTGAAATTTTAGGCTTTTATTAATGAACTTCAACTTCCCACCCAATTTTTCACCTCCATACTTATCCATCAATCTTCACCTTCCTTTCATCTCAGTGTGAAGCTTCCTCCTCTGGTCCACGGTTCTGGTACCATCTCCGATTGATGCTTTAGAAGCCCCGCCTTATCAGCAATCCTCTCTCTACCCAACTTCTTTACCCTCAGTCTAGGAAACCAATGACCCCTGGTTCCAAAGAGATTCTTTAACGATCTACCCTTGAATGAAAACGATGTTCACTGCGGCCATCTATGATCATCATTTTTAAGTATCGTCTGTCCCTGATGGACCTTTTATCTGACACTGTTGATTCCCTTCCATCTTGAAACCCTATTTGAAAGGCTTCTTTTGCTTGCTTGCTTTGGGGTTTTTGATTTGTTTGTTTTCTGGGTGACTTCTTGTAGGCCAGTTTTCTCCTCCTATCCAGTCTCCTTCCATTCATTCCCTAAGGTTGGATATTACCCAGGGTTCCATCCTTGGTTCTTGACTTTTTTCATTCTGCTCATTCTTTTGGTGGCGGGGGGTGGGACATCACTGCCCTCTGGTGGTCGTGGGAGCTACCCAGCGCTGCTCCTGAGAGCCGCCGCTGGATTTGAACCGCCAAGCCCATGGGCCGCAGTCCCACACTCAACCACTTACGCCACCAGGGCTCAGCCCCGTCTGCTCATTCTAAGATAGCATATTTTCCACAATGACTCTAATGAATTCTCAAACTTCATACCCTACTTACTAGTTTTATCATTAGTATGTAAAAATAAACAAATAAAAAACACTTTAAACTCAACATATTCCAAACTGAGCTCAATGGGTTTTCCCTGATAATGTAGCTGTTTCTTTTCTGGTATTGTCTTAACAATTAGCATCTCTTTCCTAATTACCCCTGAGAAAAAAAACTGGAAATGTCTAGACTCTTGAGTTTTATCTCTCTAGAAACAAAAAACAAACTACACCAAGCTTCCAGTCATGAGTCGATTCCAACTTACAGTGACCCTATGAGGTAGAATGGAACTACATTTATGTGTTTCCAAAGTGAACTTTTTTCTTTTTTCAAAATGAACTCTTGACAGGAGATAAGAGCTTTGTCTTTCTCCAGCAGAGTGGTGGATTTCAACTGCTGGCCATGAAGTTAGTAGGCCAACTTGAACCCCACCGTACCACCAGGGCCATCATTTCTTTTGTATTTATTTTTTCCTCTTGAGGAGGAGGCAGCCCAGCAGGTTTGTTGAGCAGTGAAGTCAGGGTACTGAGGACAGGCCCGCAGCAGGTCTGCGCTGCTGAAAGGGTGAACTCAATGAGACCGAGTCCCATTTATTTTCTCTCTAAAGGCTGCCAACTCTGCTCTCCTTACCTCCTCCTTTAATTCTCTTAGCTTCTGCTTTGGTCAGGCCCCTGCTATCTCTTGCTGGCCCTGTCGGCGGTTTACTAATTTCCCTTACCTCCAGTCTCATTCCCTTCCTTCCCATCCCCCACATGGCTATCAGGGGACCCGGTTTCATGTCAGATTTGACCACGTTGCTTCCCTAAGACGTCACTGGCTCCCCATCATCTGAATAAAGAACAAAATCAAAGTCCACCTGCTTCCTTGGCCTGAGGCCTCCTGACTCCACCCAAGGCATTTCCTGACACTTTCCTTTCTACCTTCTAGGCTCCAACTATGCTGAACGTTGAGTTCCTTCAATGTGCTATGCTCTGAACTTTTGCTCACGTTTCCTGGAGGTCCTTTCTCCCTTCCTCTGAAACCCACCAGTGGACTGACATCCTGGGTCTCCCTCAGAGGTCTCCTCTGGGGAGTTTTCTCTGACCACCTCCCACTCTGTCATGTTTTCCTCTCCTCTGTGGCTTTTAGGCCATAGCAAATCACTGGAATAGTCATCACTGGAAGCTCCTTCGCGCTAGACCTACTTTCTATTCATGGTGAGCCCCAGGGATAGTGTTGCTAAATGAATGAGAGAGTTGTAGCGTCATGGGAGGTGCTACATGCCTTCTGATTCGTCCCCTCCTTACCCTGTGCAGCCAGTGCGCCTCCCACAGCGTGCTCTACCTGCCAGCTGAGTTTGAGAATTCATTGCAATGGCTTCACAGAACTCACAGACTGCACTCATGATTGCCGAGTTTACTAAAGGAGCTAACAGCTTAGAAATGCTCAGGATACAATTATGTGGATGGGACAGCCTCTTATCAACTGTTCTCTCTCTCTCTCTCTCTCTCTCTCTCTCTCTCTCTCTCTCTCTGTCACATGGCATCGGCCACTGCCCTGCTCTAAACACTCTAAGGACTGCCAATAAGTCCCCAAAGGACATGCTATTCTACCATAAGCCTCAGTCCTGTGGCATTCAGCTCCGGTTCCTTGAGTCAGCACATGGGCTCCCCGAATTAAGTGCCTCAATTAAGGCTACAAGCCAGCCTCTCACCTGAAGGGGCTCAGCTTCACTTGCTTGCTGGGCTGGGCAGTCCACCATCCTGTCTCCCTGGATTGTCTTATGAAACTAGGACCCTAAACCTCCAAACCAAGGAGTCAAATCCCCGAGGTGCAGGGAAGTAGCCTCAGCAGCAACTCTCTTGTCACTGTGAGTCTATCACACAACTTTCGCCGGTCCAACTTCCTATAGTTGTACAACATATTGTACAACATAGTGACAAGGAACATTCCTTAAGCCTGGCAGTGAGATTAGTGCAACTAGACATATAAAGACCAAAATCTCCCTGCCATTAGTGAACGTCAACTGATAGCTACCCTGTAGGAAAAGTGGACCTGCCCCCCGGGAGTTTCTAAGACTATGACTCTTTTTTATTATTATTAAATCCCTTTATTGGGGGCTCACACAACTATCATCACGATCAATACATACATCAGTTGTATGCAGGCCACATATGCACATTTGTTGCCAACATCATTCTCTAAACATCCTCCTTCTACTTAGGCTCCCGGTATCAGCTCCCCATATTTCCCCTCTCTCCACACTCCCCCTCCCCCACGAACCCTTAATAATTTTCAAATTGTCATTATTCTGTCAAATCGCACACTGTGTGATGTGTCCCTTCACCCACTTCCCTGTTGTCCGTACCCAGGGAGGCGGCTGTATGTAGCTCCTTGTCATTGGTTTGCCCTTTCTACGCCACCTTTCCTCCACCCTCCCCGTATCACTGCGCTCACACTGGTCCTGAAGGGATCATCTGTCCTGAGTTCCTCAGAGTGGCTGGTGGTTTTGAGCGGCTGGTCTTATGGTGAGCAACCCAACCCATCACCTCTCTGCTATCCAGGCTCCTCTGGACCGTGTGGTGCGCTTCATTAGGGAGATGTGGTCGGGGTGATCATTTTAATGTGGAGAGGCGTTGTCTGCTGGGCCCTTGTGGATATCAGATGAGCTGTGGGTCTGGAGACATACAGTAGAAATTACAGAGCCCCCACAAGTCCTTTTCTCCTACCAGAGAAGACGGTCAAGCCCTCTAGGACCTCTCCCCTCTTAAAACCTCTGAGCATAAGTCGTAAAAGTCCTATTCTTCAATCCTGCCCTGCTTATCTGCATCTGCCTGTAGGGCTGACATGTGTTGGAATATGTTGACATGGTTTTAGATATCTGCAGAGAGGTAGAAGATCGGGGTTGATATGTAGACAATGCCTGGCTCTGCAGGGGCTGGTTAGTCTCCCCGAGGACCTCTCTCTGGCCCAAGTCCTAGTCATTCTCTTTCCTTGGGCACTCTGAAAGGCCACCGCCTCACTCCATCACGGAACTCGGGTAAGGCACTTCCCTCAGGGTCTTGTTTTCCTCAGTTTTCAAAAGAATGAGTTGAAAGTTGACATTTGATGATAATCCAAATCCACTGCCCTTTACTGGAGTCATAGCAACCCTTTTCAAAAACCCCAAACCCAGCGCTATCGGGTCCATCCCAACTCAGCCCCATCGAACAGCGGTGTTCTCAGCCTGTGGGTCGTGACCCCTTTGGGGGTTGAACACCCCTTTGACAGGTGTCGCCCAATTCATAAGCGTAGCAAAATGACAGTGATGAAGTAGCAATGAAAATAATTTTATGGTTGGGGGGGGGGGGTCACCACCACATGAGGAAGGGTAGGAAAGGGTCGTGGCATGAGGAAGGTTGAGAACCCCTGCTCTAGAAGGTTCCGTGGCTATCAACCTTCGCAGGAACTGATCGCCGCCTCGTTCCCTCTCGGAGCAGCTGGTTGTTGGCAGCCCAACCCCAGCCTGACAGCACCACTGGGGTAGTTTAGTAATATCTTTCATAAAAAATTTTTTTCAAGAAACATTTGTTTTTAAGGTTGGATTGAATTGGATTCATGGGTCTTAACCTTTTTTCTTTCTTGTTTTAAGCATCAGAACCTTTTCTCCAAGCAAAATCTTGTAAGAAGCCTGATGCATAAATTAATTAAAACGTGGCTCTGCTCTGGTTGAAGGGAAGCCTCATTCAGGAGTTTCCTCCACCCTCAGCCCCACCCGGGCACAGGGCTCCAGCAAGTAGCATGGTTGAAAAAAAACCACCGAGCCAGCTGGGCTCCAAGCATTCTTCTGGCACTTTCTTCTTCTTTCTTCTTCTAGCTGCATTGGCTTTGTGCTGGCCATTAGCCTATATAACCTGTCCCAGAAACAGCGAGTGCAGGCTATTAATCACTCCCGGCAGTCTTTGGAGAATTTGTTTGCACGGTTGCAGAGACGTGGTTGCTGTTAGAGATGCATTTCGATGTCTGTCTCTGCTGAGTGTTTATTAATAATCTTGCTAATCCTCACTCTAGTTCCGGATCTGGCTAACGCCTGTCAGATGTCCTTGGGGGGTATTTTCAATTCTCCCTGATTTCATGGAGCCAGACGCTTCCTTCTTCTGGGTTCCTTTCTGATACTTCTCTTCATGAATATTTCACATTTAATCTCCCCCACTACATTGCCATGTGATGGTCATGGTGTACCGGGCTGCCCTTCTCAGGGAAAGACAAACAGGAAACCTGCCTGGTGTGCATTGGCCTGAGGGTCGAGTGCTGAGTTCTAAGCGGAGTCTCCTGCCGTCTCCGAGGCCATCTTTAAGGCCCAGGCTCTGTCTGAAATTCGGAGGATAATTGGGCTCGAGAGAGTCCACTGGGACCTTGTGTTCTGATGGCCCGATGGCCCACAGACCAGGATTTCACTCCTGAGCATTAGGGGCAGCATGGTGTCTACAGGTCATCAGGAGCCCCCCGCCCCCAGTGCTAGGGCATTCTAACTGCCACTCGGTCTGGTCTCGGCATTCCCAGAGGCCAATCGGGCAGCAGTCTTGGAGCCCCGCTGGAATTCTCAGACCTTAGCCTGCTACCCTGCCTGCTCTGTTAAAATGCAAAGACCCTTAGTATGACAGTGCATGGTAATGGCTCATCTGCTTCTCTGGGGAACGCGGATGGGGGTAAGAGTGGCCTAGGGCCCTGACTCTTGGAGCAGAGATTTGGGATATTGAGAGGAAGGGTCCAGGGCAGCACAGGGTTTTTGCCCCATGAGGGAAGATGAGTGCCTTTAAGTAGCAAGGTGGTGAGGGAGACAGAGAAGGCTACAGACCCTAGACAATATATCGATGCATAGGCTCCTTTCTTCTTCATTTCTGGAGAATCGAGCCTCATATTTTACACTCTGGGCAGCACAGCACTGACTATCCCTCTATCCGTCATTATGTGTCCTCTCACTACCACCCAGCCCTCCCAGCAGGCTCTTCCAGGATCCCGTATAAGGTTCCTATGTGAAATGGGGAGCCCTCGTTATAATGCACATCTGTCCAATGACTGCCACCTGTCATCTGGTCACTCAGTCCTCTGAGTCCTTGAGAACCCAGAGTGGGAGAAGGCTTGGCTCAAGAGTACCCACCCTGATCTCTATCTGGTTGGTCCATCAACCAGTGGGAACCTAGAAAGACCTTTTCACAGGAAGGACTGAGGTGCGGAGCCACTGAGAGTGTTGGAACATCGAAGGAGAAAACTTTCGGAGGGCGGCTGGATCACACAGGACTTTGAAAAGTCACCCTTCTGGGTGCAAGGGGGCCTGAGGTCCTTGACTGTTCTACTAGCTCAGAATCTTTCATCCCAGATGGGTCTTGACCCCTCCCGAAGCCCAGAGAGGCAGTGGCAAAATTCAGGGTTGGGAGCAGTCCCCTGTGTTGAATTTCTAACAACTCCCCATCTTTCTGCTTTCTCCCCCACAGGACCCAGCCGCCGCTTCCATCTCAGACGGAGACTGTGATGCCCGGGAGGGTGAGTCAGTAGCCATGAATTACAAACCATCCCCGCTCCAAGGGAAGCTGGGTGAGTGTGTCCGGGGGGGTGAGGGAGACAGGGGGAAGTGGACAGGTCACATTGGACTGGGCCTGCAACGAGGTACCCCAGAAACACCAACTGGGTTAGATGATCCTAAGACTCAAGTCACGATCCCTGCCTGGCCCCTGATTGCCTGCAAAGCAGAGGGAGCAAGGACAGTCCCCTGGAAGATGGCATTGCTGTGGCCAGAAAGACTCTAGTTATTCCAAAAAAGACCAGCATGGAGCCCAGAGGCTCAGAAGTGCCATCAAACATTGGGTCCAGCTAACAGGAAGTTGCCTTCCGTGTCAGCTCCTCTGTCTGAAAGAAAGGAATGGGGGTCCCCAAGCCTAGCAGCTGAGCCCCTCTCTCTATTCCATCCTCGGTTCACCAGACAATCGCAGGGACTTTGTCTGAGCTTCTTTCCAGGTCAACTTTCCCCGAGAGCTGCTCTCTCATGCACTCTGCATGCAGTGGACAGTGCAGCCAACTCATTTGCCATCGCCTGCCCTGTGGCTGCAGCGGCTGCTGCCCCTTCCAGTGTCAGTGCGTAGAAAACCCCTGCATGCTTTCCCCTGGTTGCATAGTAGTACATCATTTGGTTTTGCATTCATTCAGAAGGAAAAAAAATCGCAGCATACTTTGAAAATAGCTACCTCCTCCCTTCCCTTCTCCATTACATTAACACCAAAGTGCCTCAGGAAAATTCAAAACCTGGTTCCAGTTTCATTAAGAAGAACAAGAAAAAATTAAAAAAAAAAAAAAAAAAAAAAACCACCACCACCACAAGAACTTGAAGGCATATTGCACCCCCTAGAGGCTTAGCGTAGTAATGCCAAGTGCCGCAGCTTGCTGGCAACTTTGGTGAATTTTATCAAGGAAAGAGTTAGGGTCAGGCAAAGGCAGGGGGTTGAGAGGCTCAGAGGCTTCAGTCAGTTCCACTCCACAGCCTTTGGCATGCATTACAAATGTCCTCAGTTAGGGGCTGAGCCCCGGTGGCGTAGTGGTTTGTGTGCGGGACTGCGGCCCACTGGGTTGGCGGTTCAAGCCCAGCAGCAGCTCTCCAGGAGCAAGGCTGGCCCTCCTACTCCCACCAGGAGGCAGTGATGCACACACACACACACACAAATGTCCTGAGTTTATAACCAGACGGAGTCTCCTGGTGCGTCGCCTCGGAGCTGACATGGCAGTTGTTGGGTAATAACTCCTCACTGCCATCAAATCAGTCCTGATTCACAGCGACCGTATAGGACCCAGTCGGAGTCCCCCTGTGGGAATAGAAAGCCTCATCTTTTCCTAGAGGAACTTCTGATGGTTTTGAAGCACCACCTTGTGCTTAATAGCCCCATGCTATGCCACCAGGGTGCCTTTACAGAATGAATGAATGAATGAATAAGTGTCTGAGTGGATGGATCCTACTTTCCCAACCTGATCCCCTCTCACTCTTCAGCCTTCTATTCCACCCACACTTAGTGTGTTCGTCTGGGAAGACTAGAGAAACAGATTCATAAACACGCATATTTGTATGAGAGAGAGTTTTATATAAAGGGTGGTTTTACATTAACTCAGTCCAGTCGAAGCCTATAAGTCTGATATTGGCCCATGTGTCTGATCCCAATCTATAACATCCTCTTCAGACTCATGAGACACATGCAACGACGCCTGGTGCAGGACGATCACAGGCCAGTGAGTAGAAAGTCTTTGGATCCAGTGACATTTAAATATCTCAGCGCTGGCAGGGGTCTCATGTGGCTTCTCCAGTTCCCGGGGCACAGGGTCTATCAGCGTAGTGCCAAGCACCTTGTCAATAGAGCGTCTCCAAAGGAGTCAGTCAAGTGAGAGTGTATCTCCCGCCTCCATGGAGGAAAACACAGGAGTTCCCAGGATTCTCAGAAGGCCATGCCCACACGGAGACCTCATCGGCTATGTATGACCCAACTGACAAGCTAAACTCCATCCCTTGACTCTTAATCCTCTCAGGTCCCAAATTGACACCAGATTAGGTAACTACCACACTAAGTATGGTGACTTGTAAATTCACATTTGTCCAGTCTCTCCCTTCCTCCTAGAATGCCCTCCTTTCTCCCGCCCTCTCTGGAAGCCTTTCTTTCCCTGGCACCAAGCACACATTCCTGCTCCAGTGGGAGCTGTGACTCCTGGAAGGACAAGGGTCAGGGATGTAGGGTCAAATACAGTCTCCATGGGACAGTAGGGGCTGCCCCTAGCAGGAGGGAGAGTATTCCTGGGAACAGGACACAGCTTGCTTCCCATGTATCCCTGCAGAGAAGCAGCGGGAGCTGGTTCGGAAGGGCTCCTTGAAGAACAGCAACATGGGTAGCCCCATCAACCAGCAGCCGAAGAAGAACAATGTCATGGCCCGGACCAGGTAGCAGCCCCCTCCACCTCACCTGGACCCCATCAGGCTGATGGCCTGAGCTTCCTTGTCTTCCCTGCTCCTTTAGGCCCAGCCCCTCTCCTAAAGGAGAGACTCAGCAGGCTCCAAATTGGGGGGGGGGAGGGGGGGGCGGGGAGGATGCACTGCAGGATGGGGCCCAGCCCAGTCCCCCACCAGGGCTGTGTGCTCCTGCTTCCACTTCAACACCCAGAATTCTTCCCCAGGCTGGTCGTCCCCAATAAAGGCTACTCCTCGCTTGACCAGAGCCCAGATGAAAAGCCACTGGTGGCCCTGGACACGGACAGGTATGGAGGGGACCTGTGAGCACTGTACTCAGACAGCCAGGGGCTCTGCAAGGGTGACACCCCCAGGGAGTAGGGTTTTTCCTTGGGGGATGTGGGGAACAAGGAGGAGAAAGGGACTGGCCAGGGCGTTGCTGGCCGTCTCACTCCAAAGCCTAGGCCTGCACTGGCCCTGACCGTCTTCTCTCGATGGTAGTCCTCTGGAGGGTAGGAACACGCCTGTGCCCAGCCAGCCAGCCTGGCCGCTGGACCTGGGAACAGAAGGCTCCGCCGAGGCGAGGGGTGATGAGCCGCGGTGGTGTAAGGGGTTGAGTGCGGGACTGAGGCCCGCGGGCTTGGCGGTTCAAATCCAGTGGCGGCTCTGAGGAGCAGGGCTGGGTAGCTCCCATGACCACCAGAGGGCAGTGATGTCGTCCCCCCTCAAAAAAAAAGTGAGACGGGGATCCCATGCGTCTCCATCCACTCGGATTTGGAGGGACCCTGGTTGCAAGGCACATCTGCACCTATTCAGGCAGGCCGTTTGCCTGGCTCTGTGCTGGGGGAGGGGGGGTGGGGGGAGATAGCGCCTGCAGGGGTTAGCTACCTAATTTCCCTCAACGTCTTCCTCTCTGTCCTCCTTCGTCCAGCGATGACGACTTTGACATGTCCAGATACTCCTCCTCCGGCTACTCCTCTGCTGAGGTGAGCCCTAGACACCTCCCCCGCCCCCCACCTCCCACCCCCCCAGGAGGACCACACCAAGGAGAAGGGGCGGGGCGACCGCGCAGCGGTCCTGGGACATGGAATGGGAGCGGGGCACTGAAGGAAGGCCCTTAGGACTGGCCTGCAGCGCTGGAGGCGGGAAAGCGGGGAGGATGGGACCGGCACGAGGCTGCAGTCCGAGGAGTGGAGGCAGAACCAGGGCAGAAGCTGACTGGGCCGGGAAATCGGAGGAGAGGGCGGTGAGGGAGTGGGGCTGCCCTCGCAAGTCCGCACAGGCGAGGAGGGGCCAAGCTGCGGGGGGGGAGGAAGTCCCAGAGCGAGGAGGGCCCCCCCCCTCCACTCACCCCCAACCCCGCGCAGGAGCCTCCCCCCCTCCTCCCCGCCCTTTGTCTACAGCAGATCAACCAAGACCTGAACATCCAGCTGCTGAAGGACGGCTATCGATTAGACGAGATGCCGGACGACGAGGACCTGGACCTCATACCCCCCAAGTCCGTGAACCCCACCTGCATGTGCTGCCAGGCCACGTCCTCCACCGCCTGCCACATTCAGTAGCGGGTGCCCGCGGCGGCCACAGGGCCAGGGCCCAGAGGCCAGGCCGGGCGGGCAGGGGCCGAGCCCTCGCCGGCTCGCCGCCCGCCCCGCCCCAGCGCCCCTGCCCGCCGCAACCTCGTAACAGTCATTGCTTCCTCCTATGGTAGGACGTGTACCTCTGTGTGTTCATGGAGCGGGAGAAACCAAAACCGGGTCCCTCTCCACCCCGGGGCCCTGCCCAGCGCCCCGCCGCTCAAGGTTACAGTAGGAATTTGGGGGTGGGTGGCGGGGAGAAGGCCGCGAGGAGGCCCACAGCAAACAGTGGGGGAGGAGTCACAAAGCCAGGGGCGTGGCCCCCACCCCACCCCAACCCCAAGCCATGAACCACCCCAGTCCCAGCCTGTCATAAGAGGGGCTCGGAGGAGGGAGGGAGGGAGGTCCTGGCTGTGGGGACGGGGCCCAGCTCCTCAGAGTCCCTTTCACGTGTCCCTGCCGCCCCACCTACCTATTTGCTTCCTGTGCCCATCTCCAGGTGGGAAGCCTGGCAAAGCTACCCCGAGGGAGTTTGCCCCACACTCCCCCATCATCCCCATCACAAAGAGAGGGCCTTCGCTCCCTTCTGCCCCATTCAGCTCTTGGGCTATAGGGAGGGGGTGGGGGGGCGACAAGGTGGAGCCTAGTCCCGGTTTGGGGTGATGTGATCGGTCCTCACGCGTCCCTAACCAAAGCGTCGCCCTGGTCACGTGTCCAGTCACTGGTCTCTGTCTCCGACTGGGAGGGAATTAATACTGGAAGGGAATGAAGGCCGGCCTCACGAGCCCCTTCTCACCCCCCCCCCAACACACACACACACTCGCCCCACCCCCACCCCCACTTGCCCCCAGCCGGACTCAGCTGGGCAGACTAGTGGGAGGGAGCGCCTGGCCGAAGGAGCAGGCTGTGTGTGTGTTCTCGGGGCTCGAGACACGGCGTGACTCGGTCTCTGTGAAGGTGTGAGTGTCTGTCCGTGGTGGGGACATGTCTGTGGGGTCTGTTAACTGCGCGAGAGGCTGCCCGGCCTTCGGTGACCTTCGGTGAGGCAGAATTCTGATCCCCGCTCCTGTGCTCCGGGAGCTCTTCCTGGAGGCCTCACCCGCAAAGTGAGCAGGGAGCTGCCGAGATCGGCGCCAACCCTCGGGATCCAAGGCCTTTGTGCAGGAGTTCCCTGTGTGGCTATCAGTTCCGTGTGTGTGTGTATGTGTGTATGTGTGTGTGCGCACACGCGCGTGGAAAGGGGAGGGGCAGGATCAGAGTGACTGGGTGTGTGGATGGCAGGGTCTGTGGCGTGTGGAGCTGTAGGGAATGATGTCTGGGGTTGAGATTGCTCAGGCCCAGGTCCCCCCAGGCCAGGGTCTACACTACACACTCCCCCTTTCTTCCTGCGGACCCCCCCCCTCCCCCACATCAGGCATATCCACTCTGGGCCGGCAAGCATGCAGTGGGCCTGCCCATAGCCCCTTCTGAATGCCAGTTCCCAGAGGGGAGACAGAGGCTGGAGTAGAGAGCAGTGAGAGGAAGAAGCAGGGGGCAGGCTGAGAGAGAAAGGGCAGCACTTCTCCCCGTGCCACCCCCAGAGGCTGCCAACTCTCCCCTGCCCCTCCCTCTC
>PVJH01043263.1:0-13728 GCA_004026705.1 Nesogale talazaci | reverse complement strand
ACCAGTCAACACCACTTCCTTTCCCCCTCCTCCCCTTCTCCCGTGTGCCCTCTGAAACCATCAACTTATCATTTTTGCCTCCAAACTGTTCACCCAGTCTATCTTATCTAAATCGACCTTCAGAGATAACAATGTGTCCCAAAAAACAGGCATTCTAAGATGAAGCAATCAAAGAAAATAAAACAATAACAAAAAAAACCCAATGCCATATATATATGTGTTAAAAAAAACCAAAAATAACAAAATAAAGACCTGTAACTAGTCCAAGGACTGTTCATTGACTTCCAGGAGTGTCCCCTGGTTGAGTTGGATGGAGTGCCACACCATGGCCCCAAGTATATCCTTGGCACTTCATGGGAAATTCCATGCTCTGTTGCACACCCTTAGTGTTTTGCCTTGTGTGGTGGGGTCAGACGGGTAAAATCATTTAATTTTAGGGCATCACTGCCCTGGTGGGAGTAGGAAACCCAGCCTTGCTCCTGGAGAGCTGCTGCTGGATTTGAACTGCCAACCCATTGGGCCACAGTCCCTCACTCAACCACTAGGCCACCGGGGGCTCAGCTCTTAATAAATGAATTCTTTATTGTGAATGAGGTGTGGGATGGATTCCATGCCAGATCATCAGCTTGGCATTCAACGGTTCAACCCACCCCTCTGTCCCCATCCCCCCATCCCACCCCGACACACACACACCCTACAGTTTCCTAACTAGCTCTACCTCCTTGCTGGGCCCTGGTGGCGTCGTGGTTATGCGTTGCTCTGTTAACAGTAAGTTCAGCAGTTTGAAACCACCAACATGCTCTTTCTACTCCCATTCAGGCGGACAGGGTCAGAAAGCCCCAGGAGCCATTCTATCCAGTCTTCGAGGGCAGCTGTGAGTGCGAATCAACTGGCAGCAGTGAGTTAGGGTCCTGTAGCTCACTTGGATGGACAGAGCTGGACTGGTAAAACTGAGAGAGAGAAAGAGAAGATGCGGGTTGAACCCCGGTGGTGCAGGGGTTGTGTGGGGGACTGTGGGCCGTAGGGTTCTCAGTTCAAATCCAGCAACAGCTCTCCAGAAGCAAGGTCGGGCTTCCTACTCCCACTAGGGCAGTGATGCTCCACCCCCCAAAAATAAAGAGAAGCTGTTTATATCGATGAGTTTCCAGAAGCTGATGGCATTCAGAGTCCTCTTCCAATTTTCACAATCCAGCATGGTTTGCTCTCAGAGCAAGCACACACCGACCTTGAAGGTGAGGGGAGATGCGCTCTCTTCCACACACCTCTCTGGACTCTATCTCCTGCTGAACTCCATTTTCTGTCCACGTCCTGATCGCGTGGACTTCTTTGCTGTCCCTGGAACATACCAAGGACACGCTACCTCAGGGCCTTTGAACTTATTCTCCCTGCCTGGATCACCCATTCCTACACCTTTCCCTCCCTCACCTCCATGAGGTCTTCTGCTCAGGGTTGCCATTTGGGGGACCCCCTGACACTGCTGAACCTATTCTGACTCCTAGAAATCCCATCGGGCAGATTTGAACTGCTCTCCAGGGTCCTCCGGGTTGGGAGCATTAACAGCATCTTTCTCACAAGCAGTAGCTGGTAGGTTCAAGCCGTCAACCTTTGGGTTAGCCTCCCAATACCCAACCCACTTCAACCACAAAGCCCCTATAAAAACAAAAAAAAACAGGGGCATCTCCCCAAACACCACCTGATTCAATCGTGCAGGCTGCTCTATTTCTAATGGAAGGTAGCCTTCACTGTATTTCTCTCCGTAACACTGTCACACACGGTCCTGGTGATCTGATGTGCTCGCAATACCACACCTGGGTGGCCATAACAAACAGAATCGCATCCTCTCACAGTTTAGGAGACTAGAAGTCTACGTTCGGAGCCTCGGCTCTCGGGGAAGACTCTGAAGGAATCTCCCTTCACCAGGGGCCGGGTATTCCTTGGGGCACTGCATCCAGGCTTGGCCTCAGCTCCTCCGCACCGGGACTCTGGAGCTAACGGGCATGCTGTGCTTCCCTCCTTCTTGGTGGTAGAAGGTCCCTATCTCTCCACTCCCTTCTCTCTTCTGTTTTATAGATAAAATGTTAGGCCAGCCACATACCAGGGCTGCAAATTAGGTAAGGGATTGTACCCCACCCTAATCCTAATCCTTTTACAACTGATTGGGTGATCAAAAGGGGGTGATTACATCATTATATAACTGCCAAATTGCCTGGCTGGATTGGGTTTTCTGAAGATAACATGCATACCCCAAACCAAGGCAAATGCCCCGCCATAGAAACAAGTCCAACTCATAAAGACCCTCTAGGGCAGAAGAGAACTGCTCTGGATTTGAAGCTGTACAGCTTCCAAGGAGCAGAAAACCACATTACCGGACTGTTGAATCTCTGAGAATAATGGCCCAGCCAAGCTGGCATAGCTGGCAGGCGGGGAGCGGGATGGTGGCACACATTCATTCTATGATAATATCTGATAGATCTTTTTGTAACTGTATGTGTATTTGCGCATTATCTGTCTTCCTCATTAGGGAGCCCCTATGGTGGCAGGAATGGCCCAGTCCATTCGGACTCACAGCTGCCCTCTAAGACTGGGTAGAATGGCTCCTGGGGCTTTCTGACCCTGTCTGCCTTTGTGGGAACAGAAAGAGCGTGTTGGTGGTTTCAAACTGCCGAACTTGCTGTTAACAGAGCAATGCATAACCACTACACCACCAGGGCCCAGCAAGGATGTAGAACTAGTTAGGAAACTATAGGGTGTGTGTGTGTGTGTGTGTGTGTGTGTGTGTGTGTGTGTGTGTGTTGAGGATGGGGATGGAGGAGGAGTGGTTTGAACCGTTGAATGCAGAGCTGAAGATCTGGCATGGAATCCATCCCACACCTCATTCACAATAAAGAATTCATTTATTAAAAAATAACCCCCACCCCCCCAAAAAAAAAACCCCGCGCTGAACCCCAGTGGGGTAAGTGGCTGAGTACGGGACTGCAGCCCGCGGGCTTGGTGGTTCAAATCCAGCGGCAGCTCTCAGGAGCAGCGCTGGGTAGCGCCCATGACCACCAGAGGCAGCGATGCCCCCCCAAAAATAAATAAATAAAAACCCCTAGGAGTGAGTGACCATGACCAGGTTTCTAAGCATAGACTTTGGGGTTGGGCCTTGCTGAGGGGCTTTCTGGGGCAGGTCTCAGGAGTCTGTAAGAGGGGAATGCCCTATTTTTTCTCACATGGTATCTGTGGTCACAAGGCCCGAACAAACCAATTTCCTTCTTCATGAGTCAAGTCATCTCCATCCACACCCAGTGCGGACAGCTGGAGTGGGGGTCTACAACTATCACCTCAGGGACTGTTTGCTGATTCAAAAGGAATTTGACCAATTCCCTTAGGCACACCTCTGAAAACAGGAATTCCACCCACTCTCTAGCATGCACCAAGCGTGCCTTTGGGGATTTTTTTAGATTTCACTGGACTGTCTTTTGGCTTGTATATGCTTTGAACAGATTTGGCCTTTGGGTTATTTTTCTTTGGGGGCCCAAGGGGAACTTGGAAGGGACTTTGGTTCAGGGACTTTGGTGAAAATTAAACACTGTGTCTGGTTCAGAGTCCAGTCAGTCAGTTTTGTTTGTTTTCTGTTCATTTCCCCACCTAAAGGGCAGCCTTGTGGACTTTTATTTCTTTTCAACAAGCAAGCTAGTTACTGGGAGAGTTGAGTATAATGCCATGCTGGCCTCCAGGGGTTAATAGGGACAGTGCAAGGGGCAGTGCTAGGATAGCAGCCATCACAGAGCTGAAACAGTCAGAAGACTAGTAATCAGCGCCTCCTCTTCCCCTCCTGTGGATTGTGAAACCCTGTTTAGCAGTGCTAAGGACCTTGGGGTGCCCGACTTCAAACAGTCTGATTCCAGAGTTTGTGTTCCTTATCTTTGAGATATACTGTGTCTTTAACAGTTCAAAATTCAAAACTCCCTGTCTGCTCATAGTGACTCCATGGGTAGAAGTGCCCCTGTGAGTTTCTAAGAGCAGCCAGGCCCTCGTTCCACCTCTGGTTAGCAGCCCACCAAGCCTCCCTTCCACAGTGACCACAAGCAAATTCACAGGAGCAACTTGCAGGGCAAGGATGGAGTTGTAAGCTTCTCTACGATTTTCGACTTTTTCTTTCTTTTTTAAAAATTATCTTCCACTTTTTCAATCACTCTGAGACACGCGGTACACTGAAAGTATGAAACCACACCTCCCAAGTCTGGAATTCTGGCTGTTCCAGAACTCGCCATTCAGGCTAACCTGGGGAGTGGTGAACAGGAAGGAGGAATTGTCACCGAAGTCATGAGAGGGGACAACTTTCCAGAGGACAAGACCTTCGCCCCAGGCACTCAACCCCAGCACACTGGGGCGAGTGCCTGGCTAAAGTTACCACCAGCCCAGCCGTGTTTCAAACTCTGCAATTTCCCAGGGTTAAGGATCTCCTGCTTCAGCAATGCCCTGGAATTTGTTAAACTGTGACATCCGGTCTCTTCCAGGGAATTTGATAAAGCGTCCCCAAGGTCTGCGTTTCAAACCCACCGGGTGAGGGTTCTGTGGGAGAATGACAAAGCTGTCTGCACATTGTTCACGTCTCCAACGTTTCTAGGAAGTGGTTCTTGATCCAAAAAACACTTCTGATATCACCCTGTTAGGCAGAGAAGAAACTTGATTGCCAGGGGTTTGGTGGCCTCCAGGTAATTCAGATGCAAAGTGGTTTGCCTGGGGGAAATGCAGAGGTGCCTGCCTGCAGGGGAACTGCATGGAAGAGGGCTTGATCCTGGCTACCTTCAAGCACAAGGGCTGGTATTCTGCACGGAGGCCCTGGGAAAAACAACCTAAACTTACTGCAGTGGATTCCTACTCAGTGACCCCCAAAGGGGAGGGTAGAACCGAGTCTGTGGGTTTCTGAGAGCTTACCTCTTTCCTGGGGTAGAAAGCTTTCTCTTGGGAGTAGCTGATGGTTTCAAACTGCCAACACTTAATAGCCCAACACTTAACCACTATGCCGTTAGGGCTCTTTTAGGTTCTGGGAAGCCGGTGAGGCCTTGTGTGGAGCCAGGGGCACAGGCCATTGCTGGGGATTGGATTCCAACTCAGAGACACTGTATAGGTTTTTTATTTTTTATTTTTATTTTTTTTTTGGGGGCATCACTGCTCTCCGGTGGTGGGAGTAGGAGGCCCAGCCCCACTGCTGGAATTGAACCTCCGTCCCGGTGGGCCGCAGTCCCGCGCACAACCACTACGCCACCGGGGCTCAGCCCTGTATAGGTTTTTTAAAAGGGCAAATCTTTACGGTAGCAATCTCACTGCCCTGTCCTCTGCTCTCAGGCACCCCGAGGACACCTTCTTGGAACAGAATCATTCAAATTAATAATAATAAATAATAAATATAATAATAATAAATAATAATAATAAATCAAACCCCTGCCATGGAGTCGATGCGACTCACAGAGACCCTCTAAGACAGGATGGGTTTCTGAGACGGGAACTCTTTATTGGAGTAAAAAGCCCCGTCTTTCTTCTTCGGACCTCCTGGTGGTTTTGAACTGCTCATCTTGCAGTTAGCAACCCGCTACGGCCAGCAGGGTCCCAAATCGGGTCGTAAAAGTATATCAGTGTCTTGGCTCCCAAAATAGAAACGTTTTGTCAAGCTAGGAAGTTAGGGGAAGATAAAAAAGGAGTATCGGAGCAGACGAAAGTAACTTTCTGAAAAGAAAGTATAGTATAGTATAGGGTATAGTATAGTATAGTATAGTATAGGGTATAGAAAGTATAGTACAGGGTAGCCCCATGAGATTCAGGGACTTGAGGAGGTGGCCGCCGCGGGAAGGAGAGACACGTCCCGGGGCCTGAAGCAGAGAGGAGAGAGGCGCCTCTTGGCTTCCCCGGGCCAGTCAACAGCGTGAGGTCACCTGGCAAGGCACCAGCCGCAGCTGCGGGGGACGCGCCAGCGCTGCGGAGGGAGGTGGTGTCAGGCTCGGGTCTCTAGGGGACTATCCCTCCCGCCTCCTCGGAAGGCGTGCCCCAAAGCCCCGCCCACTCGCGCCGGGAGCTGAGCGGCCGGGAGCCCCGGCCGAGGCCACGCCCCTAACCAAGGCCTCGCCCCGCCCTAGCAGGCTTCGGAGGCGTCTGAGTGGTCTCCCAGGAGCCTTTCCTTCCCGAGGCCCCTCCCCCGAGCGCCGGGAGCCCGTTTCCTCTGAAGAACTCGCCGAGGCCGGGGCTTGGTCACGCCCCCACCCGGTGCCCCGCCCCTCCGCGCCCCACCCCTCAGTTTGAAGCGGCTCCGGCCGACGCCACCTCGGAGTCGCGCGCGGGACGTGGGGTGGTGCTGAGCAGCTGTGGTCGCCGCGAGCCAGGCGCTCGGACTTTCGAGGGAGGCGCAGAGCGGCGGTAGCCGGCAGCCGGAGCAGCCCCGGGGTAGCAGCAGCCTCCTGTCCGTGGAGTCCCGCCGAGCCGACCATGGCGCTGTCGATGCCGCTGAACGGGCTGAAGGAGGAGGACAAAGAGCCCATCATCGAGCTCTTCGTCAAGGTGAGCGCTCGCCCCGCCGCGTAGCGCGCCTGAGCCTCGGGACCCCGGCCGGCCGCGCGGGGCGGCGTCCCGGTGGCCGGCGCCCCTCGGCCTGGGCGTCCCTGAAGCGCCCCCGCGCGGCGCCCCGCGCCCGGGCGAGCGAAGCGCTGGCCCCGCGCCCCCGACCCATTGTCTCGGGGCCACCCGCGCCTTCCCGCCTCAGGGAGTGGGGTGGGGACCCGGCACCGCACGGCGGCCGAGACGGCGCGGCGGGCGCGCCGACGCCAGACCCCGCTCCGTCCGGCGCGCGCGGCTCCGGGAGAGCGGCGGGAGGGTCGCCTCGCCCGCCTGCGATCCCGAGGCCCCCCGACACCCCCCCAGCCCCCGCCCCCGCCCCCGCGAGGAGGGTCCTGCCACCAGCCCCACCCGACCCCACCCGACCCCACCCCTCGGTCCTTCCAGCCCGGCCGCCGGCGCCGGGACCGGCTGCGCGGAGAAGCCGAACTTCTCCCAAAGCCTGGACGGACCATTGTCCCTCCCCGCGGGTCTGAAGCCGCGAGTCTCCTCCGCGCGATCCTAAAATGACGAAAATAAAATAAAATAAAGGCACTCCCGGGTCGGACAAGACGGAGCTTTCCCGCGCGGGCATGTCTGGATTATTTTACCCTCGCCGGCTTTCCTGGGGCGCGTCCTGGTGGCCCCGCGGCTAAGCGCCGGTTCGAAGCCACTAGGCTGCCCCGGCGGAAAGCAAGTGCTGGTCGGCTTCTTGGGAAGCCGCTGAGCCCGGTTCAGGGTCGCTCCGAGTGAGAATGCACCGGGGTAGGGCAGTGGGGTTGGTGTTCGATTTTATTTATTTTTTGTCGTTGCTCAAACGTGGAGCTCTTTGTATGATGCAACCTTTTGGCCATTCACCTCGGCGTTGCTGCCTCGGGGAAGACTTGCGCGTCCTTTTGTTTGGAAAGAAAAGCAGAGGAGGCAAAAAGCAAATTCCACGGGCAGCACCGGGTGGACTCTGCCCTCTTTTGCCGTGGCTTTTTACAAAACCCCCCCGATTTGCTCACAAACGTCTCCACTTGGATTTTTTTTTTTTTTTTAAAGCAGAGGAGACTAAATAGATATCGTAAACATCTGGATCCAGCTGCCTTTTTCAGAATTACTGCTCGCTCCGAACTTCTTGAAAATCTTGTCACTTTCTTAAAAGAGTTCATTCAGAGCTGGGCAATCTATTGGAAAGTTAGCAGGAACCCAGAACTATTTTGTTGTTTCCTTGAGTTTTTATGTTAAAGCAAGGGAGACTTTGAAGAGTGTGGTTGAGTGATATTTGTGGAGAGAAGAAATATTCTTCAAGGGGATAAAATCATGCTTGTTGTCGTGGTTTTTCAAAAAGTGTCAGTCTTAGAAGTATTTTGGTCCCAGGCATTGAATCAGTAGACAATATAAAACTTGTAAGAGTATTTTCAAAAGATCTGCCACATTGGGCGGCAGATACAGAACTTCGGTGGTCCAGAGACTGTAAGGAGTAGCCTCCAACAAGAGAGGGGAAGAAAGAAAAAGGAAAGGGAAGACATTCGAAGCAGTACAGGTTAGAGGGCTGTGTTCAAATCATTTTACTGAACAGGGAATGGAAAGAAACTTCCAGGAACTCAAAAAAACATATCCCCTCTTCACCCAAATCTAAAATAGGTGATCCTTCATAGTGAAACTTAAGTTTTACCATTAAATGACATGAAGGTCTATCTGTCATGACTTCTACTCATACTGGAAGTCCAGAAAAGGAAACAAGGGATAAGGACTAGAAAGGAAGGGATGAATGTCGCCTGGCACACCCACCCAAAGCAAACAAACAGAAAACCCAACTCAGTTTGGACTCAAGTGACCCTCTAAGGCAGGAGTCCTCAAACTTTTTAAACAGGGGGCCAGTTCCCTGTTCCACAGCCTCAGACTGTTGGAGGGCTGGACTATTGTTAAAAAACTATGAACAAATTGTCTGTGAGCCAGGAGGAGTCGGCTGCTAAGCAGGACAGCGGCAGTGGCAAAAACACTGGATAAATATGTCTTTCGTGGGCCGCATGTGGCCCATGGGCCAAAGTTTGAGAACCTTAGGCAGGGGTTCTCAATCTTCCTATGCCAAGACCCTTTAATTCAGTTCCTTATGTTGTGGTGACCCCTCAGCTATAACATTCTTTTCTTTTTTTTTAAAAATCATTTTATTGAGGGCTCTTACAACTCCCATCACAATCCATGCACCCATCCATTGTATGCAAAGCACATTTGTACACTTGTTGCCATCATCATTCTCAAAACACTTTCTTCCCACTTAAGCTCCTGGTATCAGCTTCTCGCATTTCCCCTCCCTCCCCACTCCCCCCGCCCCCCCGCCCATGAACCCTTTATAATTTATAAATTATTATTATTTTGTCATATTGTACACTGTCTGATGTCTCCCTTCAGTGACTTTCCTATTGTACATACCCCAGGGTAGAGGCCATATGTCGATCCTTTTAATTGGTTCCCCCTTTCTACTCCATCTTCCCTTCACCCTCCCAGTACCATCCCTCTCAACCATTGGTCCTGAAGGGATCATCTGTCCTAGATTCCCCATGCATAATATTTTTGTTGCTATTTCTTAACTGTAATTTTGCTACTGTTATGAATTGGGCAACCCCTGTGAAATTGTCATTCGACCCCATTGGGGGTTGCACCCACAGGTTGAGACCCCTGCTTTAAGGCGTCCTGGTGGTGTAGTTGGTTTAACCTCAAGGTCAGGGGTTCAAAGCCAGTAAACTTTCCAAAGGGGGAAGATGAGGCCTTACTTTTGTGAAGATTTGTATTCTTAAAAACTCAAAGGGATTGGGGCTGAGCCCTGGTGGTGTAGTGGTTGTGCGCGGGACTGTGGCCCACTGGGACGGAGGTTCAGTTCCAGCAGTGGGGCTGGGCTTCCTACTCCCACCACTGGAGAGCAGTGATGCCCCCCCCCCCAAAAAAAAAAAAAACCCAAAGGGGCAGTTCTACTCTGTCCTATAAGGTCATTAATGAGTCAGACTTGACTGGATAGCAGACCTAGTGACTGTACAGACCTCTAGTAGGATTCCTGTGTGCTCCAAAGAGTTTCTAAGGCTGTAGATTTTTACAGAATCAGCGTGACACATCTGTCTCCTGCAGAGTGACTGGTGAATTCGAACCACTAACCTCCTGGTTAGCAGCTAAGCACTTAACTACTGTACCTTGTTGCTCCAAACTCTGCTTATTATTCATTTAACCCTTCAATGAAAAGGAGATGGCAGAGTGCACTGTTTCCCGAACTATAGTCACTTATCTTTTCCTAGTGTTCTGTGTTTTAGATCTGTCTTAATATCTATTAAATATAGATAGGCTTTTTTTTAGGGGAGCGGGGAGGGAGGGGAAAAATGAACTGATACCAAGGGCTTAATTGAAAGCAAATGTTTTAAGAATGATGAGGGCAACAATTGTACAAATATGCTTGACATACATAGGATGGATGTATGGATTGTGATAATGATTTTTTTCCCGCCATATCACTGTCCTGGTGAGCTGCTGCTGAATTTGAACCGTCAACCCTGTGGGCCGCAGTCCCTCACACAACCACTGCACCACCAGGGCTCAGCAATAAAATGATTTTTTAAGGGCCGAGCCCCAGTGGCATAAGTGGTTGAGTGCCGGACTGCAGCTTGTGGGCTTGGCAGTTCAATTCCAGTGGCTGCTCTCAAGAGCAGCACTGGGTAGCTCCCATGACCACCAGAGGCAGTGGTGCCCCCCCCCCCCCCCCCCCACCAAGTGATTTTTTAAAAAGATATAGATTGCCTCTTAAAATACAAAGCTTTTTCATTATTGAATCTTTGCAACTATGAATTAGATGTGCTGATTTTTTCTTAGGACATAGCTATTTAAAGTTAAAAAATGTTTGGGAATCACTTAAAAGCAACCTCTTGACTGCCAGTTGTAGACCTTCCTTACTGGGCTTGCTGGCAGGAATATATTAAGAATCACCTGGGAGGTCTTCTAAAAATGCAGATTCTGATTCCAAATTCTAGATTGCTTCCCCCCTTGAGCCCAGCAAGCAGCATGATACCATGTGGTGGTATGTCTCATGTCAGTTTAGGAAGTAGTCCCTCTGCAGAGTTGAATTTAGGAACTAGAATTTAAATTTGTGATTGTGCCATTAGGAATTGGGTCAATCACACTAGCCAATAGTCACTAAACGTCTTGGATTAGGGTGGTGATTGTAAGAAATTAATCTCGTGCAGGATGGCTTAACACATCAGAATACCTTTCTTTTGCAATATTTGACAGGGGTTTTTAACCTGGAGCCAGACTGGTTTGAATCTGACTACTACTGATCGTATAATACCAGGCCATTTTCTCAAGCTCCCAGTGCCTCAGTTTCTCACCCTCTAAAGAATACCAGAATAACAGTGTCTATTGTATCTGTCATTACAGAGAGGATTAAATGCTAATGTGTGTGCATTAATCAGGTAATTGGGAGGGCTGTGGTTGTTCAGTGGTAGAATGCTTACCTTCCAGGCTGGAGACCTGCATTGGGTTTTCTGCTAGGGCGTTTCACATCTGGATCAGTGGAACTGTGAGGATCAGCGTGTTGCCGGAATGCCGCAGTAGGTTATAGTGGAGCCTCCAGATCAAGAAGGACTTGGGTGAAAGGCTTGACGATCCACTTCCGAAATCAGCCTATAAAGCACAATATAAAAGCCCCATAAATGGTCAGATTCGCAACCTAGCTTGGGGATGGTCGAGGATGAAACAGCGCCTTGTTCTACAGAGCAGGTAGAGTCCATGTGTCACCAGACTTGATGGCAGCTAGTGCTTTTGTAATAAATAATTCCCCTACATAGCTCAAACTTTATGCAGGTTTCTTTTCTATCAAGAAACCCAGGAGGTTGCTTGTAGATTATAGATGTTTGAGTACAAAACTTCTCAGAGTCATTTGGGGACTAAGGCTTCTTGTTGACCCCCAGGATATTTTCTTCTGAGATGTCCAAGTAATGGACATGTCCTGATTGCAGCCAGTGGGAAGTACAGAGTGTAGACCAGTGGTTCTCAATCTGCCCAGTGCTGTGCGTGACCCTTTCATGCAGTTCCTCATGTGGTGGTGACCCCCAACCACAAAGTTATTTTCGTTGCTACTTCATAGCTATAATTTTGCTACTGTTATGAATCGGATGATCCTTATGAAAGGGTCGTTCGACCCCCAAAGGGGTCATGACCTACAGATTGAGAGCCACTAATGTAGAACAGTCTCTCTCAAGGGTTGCAGCCCAGAAAATTCCCTCTGTCATTTCCTCTTACTTTTGATTAGAGAGAACCTAATCCTGTGGCCTTATTGAACTCTAAGAAAGGTTGAGAAATGCTGTCTAGCCACTGCACCGCCTTTACATTGAGGGCAGTGCTTGGTTAATGTTCTTTGTTGTTGATAGGAAGGAATGGTATTAATTGCAAGATTCATTATGGAATTCAGAGGACTGTAAATTCTTGAAATTATATGTAAAATTCAGTGCAAGTCTTTTTCCACGGTTAAGAACCACCGTTCCAAAAGAAGTAACTAGACGCTGAGCCCCCTGTGGTGTAGTGGTTGTGTGCACGACTGCAGCCCACAGGTTTGGCGGTTCAAATCCAGCAGCAGCTCTCCAGGAGCAAGGCTGATCCTTCTCCCACCAGTGATGCCCACAAAACAAACAAACAAACAAACAAACAAAAGAAGTAACTAGTAGACTAGAATAATATATAATGTATACAGCCAAGGTATAAAAGGGCTAGATGGTCACTAAGACATTTCTGGTTCTGGTTACATGTGATTTAAGGCATGTATTGAGCATGAACTAAGAGCCCAATACTGAGCTGCAAGATATTCTGAAAGACATAAAAAGTTGTTTGTCCTATCTTTAGGATTATGTATTACATTGAAAAGAGAACAACACAAGGTGATAGGTGCTTAATGAGTCTACTGCTGTTCACATTAGGTTGAACCAGTAGATGTGGGAAAAGATCGAAGTAGGGTTGAGCCTGACTACGAGAATAACAAGTTGACTGGTAGCTTGGGAGTAGCCAAGAATGGGAAACTTAGCTTCTGAGCATCTAGAAATTCCTCATGCAGGAAACAGTTGTTAAGCGAAGGAAGAAATCAGGAATGAGTCAAACCCATGGGGCCACAGAGGCAAGTTATTTAAAAGTTCTGGATGACACAGGTTTTTACTAATAAAGTTTCAAATTTCCTAATCATTTTCACTCTCTTTACACTTCCCTATTTTTAGGGTGTTGTGTGGTCAACAGTTTCTTGGTAGCAGTTCGGAAGGTGCAAATGGATAGTATGAACGGGCACGCTCTGGGCTATATTGCCAGTCTCAATGGGAGTTCTTTATACTTTGTTTCAGTGGTTGGCTTCAACCTGAACTCTGTGTTTTGTATACACAGAGCAAATGAAATAAAACTTATGCAGAACCTTGTTGACTTGTTGAACAATAAGTATTTCAACATCAAGCTAATATTACCTTGAGTTTACTAGAGTTGCCATTTACTTGAAGTTGGCAGAGAGAAAAACTCAGGAGCTAGAAATGAGCATAAAATGTGATGTCAATGAAGATGTTTCTTGTTACCTTTTTGCCTGAACTGTTCCCCAAAACCAAATAGTGTGCTGCCTTTGGCAAGGGCCATAGTGATGATTTCGATTAAATATAGACTTCCGAGAAAAAGATGCCCAGACTGCAGAACAGACAGGAGGGTTCTGAGCCAAACGGACTCAGTATCAGGAGAAACCTGCCAGAGCAAAGCTAGGAGAGAGGCAGTCAGGAGGACCTGGCTGTCAGTAACAGTCACCGTTGGCTTAGAAAGATGCTTGCAGAGGTACCTAGAAGCCAATAAAGGATAGTGAACAAGACTTTCCCACTCCCTGCCCCACTTGAACTGTGGAGCCTTAGTGTTCTGCAGTTTCCTGGATAGGAAATTAATAAATCCATAAAAGGGAAATGTGTTAGGATGGGAAGTATGAATAAGATGTTATAAATACAAGATTTTGGTAAGTAGGGAGTAAGTTAGGATGTGTTTGTCCAATTTAGAGGCTGTTGCCGAGAATGGAAAGGGAATTTCTAAACGAAAATAGCATTTCAGGTATGATTACAAAAGCACCCAAGTATGATTTAACAAATCTAAATTTATCTCAGCCATCAATTTTTGAATTTTCTT
>PVJH01043262.1:0-13806 GCA_004026705.1 Nesogale talazaci | reverse complement strand
GGGGGGGGGGGCGGTATCACTGTCCTCTGGTGGTGGGAGTAGGAGGCCCAGCCTTTGCTCCTATGGAGCTGGAATTGAACCTCCATCCCAGTGGGCCGCAGCCCACACCCAGTCTTTAAAGCAGGAAAACAAGAATAAAATATTCTGAATCAATTAGTACCAGTATACTAAAATAAAGCAAAATATGGTAATATTTGACAGCATAAACTCAACAAGGGTGTTAAAAACCATCATCACTTTTATTAGCAAATGAGGGGAGGTGTGCACTGCGCAGATCAAGTGACCTGACTGACGTCGAGGCTCCAGAAGACTGGACATCTCCCCAAACACTCAGAAACCTGCAACATGCAAACAGCAATAGACAGTAAGTAGGTCCAAGGGACCATAAACAAATGTTCTGGGGTGCCACACCTTCAGACCCTAAGATGCACTCTCGTTTTCCCCCCACTTTGGTGATTGTGTGTGTGTCTTAAAAGGTTGCTCTAGCCAATGAAACATACAGTTTTCCTCTGGTGGTGGGACTAGGAGGCCCGGCATTGCTGCTGGATTTGAACCTCCACCCCAGTGGGCCGCAGTCCCACGCACAAACACTACGCCACCGGGGCTAAGCCCTTCCTCTACTTCTTTTATGCTTCCTCCCCCCCCACTATCATGATCCCAATTCTACCTTACAAATCCAGCTAGACCAGAGGATGTGCACTGGTACAGAGAGGAACTGGAAACATGGGGAATCCAGGACAGATGATCCCATCAGGACCATTAATGAGTAGAGCTACCAGAAGGGAAAGGTGAGGGAGAAAGCAGGAACCAATCACAATGATCTACATATAATCTCCTCCCTGGGGGCTAGATAGCAGAAAAGTAGGTGAAGGGAGGTTTTGGGCAGTTTAAGACATGAAAATTTTTTATAAATTATCAAGGATTTGTGAGGAAAGGAGGGTGGGGGGGGAAGAAGAAAAATATGAGGAGCTGATACCAAGGGCTCAAATGTTTTGAGAATGATGATGGCAACATATGTATAAATGTACTTGACACGATTGTGTTAAGAGCTGGACAAGCCCCCAATAAGATGATTTTTTTAAAAAGAAAGCAAACGGGCTGAGTCCCGGTAGCGTAGTGGTTGAGTGTGGGACTGCAGCCCACTGGCTTTGTGGTTCAAATCCAGCAGCAGCAAGGCTGGGCATCCCACTCCTACCAGAGGGCAGTGATGACTAATTTAAAAAAAAAAAAAGAAAAAGAAAGGAAGAAAGCTTGCTGTAGTGTGGGTTCCCAGTTCACAAGGTGCTCCTGTGAGGCACACCCACAGAAGACTTTTGGTTTGGATCTACCCGCTTTTCCTGATTCTGGCTTGTCTCATGGAGCTTGTCCATAGACTGACACACAACATCTTTCACTTCTGGGTCTAAGAGAGTGCACTACTGGACTTAGAAACTTCAAGAGACATTTACAAACCTGTATTTTTGCTAGTTATCAAGTAACACTGACAAACAATGCATGAGAAAAATGTCAGAGAATGGCCAAATGAAATTTTCAACAGTGCCGAAGAGTTATGAATGGGAGCAGGAAAAATGCTAGCTCTGCAGCACTCCCACTAAAATCTTCCATGAAGCAAGATAAGTGACTACTAAATATATAAAGAGATGGTGCCTCCTACTCCCACCCGGGCAGTGATGCCACAAACAAACAAACAAACAAACAAAAAGGAGATGGTGCCACTGAAATCAGGAAGGTGAATTGAAAACAAGAAATAACCACATTTGTGAGGGTTTAACAGGACAGTATTACTGATTTGATGAGATATGCTGTGCAACCACACAGGAGGTTTTTATTTAAAGACCAAAATAAGTAAGGTTAATTTTTTTAGGGAGGAAAAAAGCAAGAACGAAGAGTCACAGATTTATAAAATCCCTCATTGGAAGAAGCCCACCAGCAAGTGTGATCAAGAGGGCCCAAAGGGAGCAGGTATCGAGCATCAAAGAACAGGAACCACTTCATTACGAGTGAGGGGAGGGGCAGGGTGGGGACCTAAGGCCCACTGGTGGGTAATTGGCCACCCCCTTACAGGGGAGCCACAGGAAGAAGACAGACTAGTCAGAGTGCAGCCAGGCAGTGATGATGCACACAAGTTTCCTCTAGTTCCTGAGGTCTCCCTTCCCCCAACCACCATGATCCCACCTCTACCTTGCACATCCGGATGGACTGGAGAAGGTATAGTGGAGAGGGGGCTGGATATATGGGGAAATCAGGCTGGATGAGCTCCCTTGGGCCGGTGGTTAGATTGGAACTACTGGATGGGTGGAGAGAAGGTGGGGTAGAGACGGAGTCAGCTGCAAGGATCTACATATGACCTGTCTGGAGGACGGGCATGGGGGAGTGGGCTGAGGGAGGTGTCGGGCAGGGTAACATATGACAGAATAATAATTATTTATAAAGTATTGAGGGTGGATGGGAGAGAGAGAGCAGGGGAACAGGGGACGGGTTGGAGGAACCGACACCAGGGGCTGGGGGAAAGGGCGGCTGTTTGGAGAATGATAACGGCAGCGGATGTGCGAGGGTTCTTGTCACAGTATGTTTATTTATGTATTGGAAAAACGATGTAAGAGCCCCCAATAAAATGATTTTTAATTTAAAAAATCCTTCATATCTCTTATACTTCAGATCTAAATTTATATTTGTTACCATCATAATTTTCTTTTCTATTTTTGAGTCATTTTTGGGGGGCTCATACAACTCATCACAATACATCCATCCATCATGTCAAGCACATTTGTACATTTATTGTCATCATCATTCTCAAAACATTTGCTTTCTGAGGTCTTAGTATCAGCTCCTCTTATTTCCGCCCTCCCCACCCCCATGAACCCTTGATAAGTTAGAAACTATTTTCATATTTTACACTGTCCTCTGTCTCTCTTCACCTGTGTTTCTGTTATCCGTCGGGGGGGAGGGAGGCAGTTATATAATTTCAATTGGTTTTCCCCTATTCTCTCCTGATCTTCCCCCTACCCTCATGGAACTGTTACTCACATTTACTATTCCTGAAGGATTTCTGTGTGCTGAATTCCATGTGTTGAGAGCTCTTATCTGTACCAGTGTACATACTCTTGTCTAAAACTGACGTCATGATAGTGGGGGTGGTGGTGAAGCATTAAAGAACTAGAGGAATACTGAGTGCTTCATAAGCGCTACACTGCACACTGGCTGATCATCCTGCCTTGTGACCATTCTGTAAGGGGGATATCAACAGTCTCCAGACGGGTTTGGGGTCTCCACTCTGATCTTATTTATTTCCATGAGTATGATTGTTTGGGGTCTCCTGATGCCTGAATATCTGATCCCATTGATCCTCATGATCATATAGGCTGGTATGCTTCTTCGCATGGACCTTGCTGCTTCCTGCTAGGTGGCCACTTGTTTAACTTCAAGTCTTTAAGATCCCAGGGGCTGTATCTTGTTGTATCTGGACACCATCAGCTTTCGTCACCACATTTGCTTATGCACCCATTTGTTCTTCGACAATCATGTTGGGAATGCCAGGTTATTAGAACAAAGTATTCGTATGTTAAGGGAGGACTTGAGTAGAGGCCCAATGTCTGCTACCTTAATATTTAACATTTAAATATGTCCATAGACCTATATCCTTATCGTCACATATTAATGTTAACATATGTACAAGCCCATATTTAGATCTCTATGTCTTTTGCCTCCTAGTTCATTCCTGTTTCCTTTAACTTTCCTCCTGTCCCACCACCATGTTCAACTTGCATTTGGCTCTCGGTAATTCCTTTCAGCTACAACGTGATTGAACAAACCCTACCAGGCATTCTACCTTGATCTGAGACCTCTTATTGTTCCCTTGTCCCTAGGCATGTAAGCTCTCCCCTCCTCTCCTCCCACCATCTCCTGTCCCATTGCCCCCCACCCCGCCCCCAACTGTTGGTCTCATTGTTTTCTCCACGGGATTGCTTACAGTCCTGCCTATCTTATACAGACAGACATGGGAGTGGGGGGAAGAGAACTATAAATAGTTGCAAGTCTGTCTGCCTTTGAATGTGTTCTGTTCCGAGTCTGACAAGGTGCCAAGCCCTGTCCCCCCAGTCAGAAGTCTGTTTTTGGAACTCCCTGGGACTTTTGATGCCTTGCTTCCCTGGCTGCTCTGCTCTGTTGTATGCCTTTCATGTTTCACCAAAACTTGTAATTGTAATATTTACCTTTAACACTTGTTATTGTGAATTGGGAGGTCTACAGAGCAAATCGATTTTTCATCCAACAAATCACATACACTTTGTTTCAGGCCACTGATTGCAATCCCCACAAGACAGTATCGCTCATCTCATTTCCTCCCTATTTCCCACTGCATTTCTCCTCCTTTCCTAGTTCTTCTCAACTTCTCCCTTTGGGTCCCAAAAGGCTGCTCATTCTAAGGTGTGCAAACCTCTCTGTTATTCCCAATAAACCTATTGTTTGAAAAAAACTGAGCCAGGAGCGCAAGTTCTGTCCAGAGCAGAGGGTGAGTACAAGTCATAGCCTCAAGAGTTCCGCCAGTCTCTATCTGACCAACACCAAGCCTGGTTTAGGGAGCCTGGGCTATGTTTGCTGGTACGTACTGAGGTCCTATCTCCAGATCAGACGAGGCCAGTCTGAGCACATGTGACAAGAGTCAGAAGCCCTGGCCCCGTTTTCATGGGTGACGCCAGTAGAATTGCTGGTGACCCATCTTGCTTTCAGGGGTATGACAAAAGGAAAGAGGCCGCCTCACAATATATTTTTAAATTACTAAAATGTAAGACTTCTGGAGCAAACCAGGGTTAAAGTCCAGCTGACACTTATTAGCTCTGGTGACCCTGGGAAATGAACACCATCTCATTTGTAAACGGGATGGTAATTGTGCTCCAGCTGTGAAGTGATTATGAGGACTAAGTGGCGTTGCTGTGGGGTGCTGTCGCGTTGGTTCCGATCTACAGTGATCCTGTGGCACAGAACAAAAGTCCGCCTGGTCCCGCAGCACCTCACAGTGTTGTTGCAGCCACTGTGGCGGCCACCTCATGTCAGGTCTTCCTTTGGTCAGTACCCAACACACTATTTAAATGTTGAATATTTAAGCTATTTAAATGTTGGCTACCATGGTTTTCCTAATCTACGAAATCCAAGTAAGTCACTTTTTATCTTGCCAACAGAATTGAACACCATTTTACATTCTATAGTTCTTTAGCTTGAAATGTGTACATATGAAATGATCTTTCAGGCTAGATGGAACAGTATCTTTCCTTTTCTTCAGATTAGGTAACTCAGGCTCCAGGTGAGTAAGACATCTAGTTCAGATATGGATTTCTTCACTTCTAGATTGCACATGCCATTAGACAATCTGCAGGTTGTGAGGAGCCTTGTAAAAGTCAGTGAATTAGGGCTGAGCCCCGAGGGCGTAGTGGTTGTGCGCGGGACTGCGGCCCACTGGGATGGACGTTCAATTCCAGCTCCACGGAGCAAAGGCTGGGCCTCCTACTCCCACCACCTGAGGGCAGTGATGCCCCCCCCAAAAAAAAAAGTCAGTGAATTAAAAATACCACATAAAGAGTAAGAATGCCAAGAATTTCACTCTGTTTCAATTATCTCTATCTCTATCAACTTATATGTATGTTGACTGGGATACAATCCTTATTGTGAGCCATGAACAAAAACAAATTTGAAGGACACCGATTATACTACAGCACAGCTACCTCTCAAGTCAGTGTTTACTGAGCACTTGTCCTTGGTGGTGCGATAGACGCTGCAGCTTAACCACAAGGTTAGCATCAGTCTGCAGAAGATGAGGCTACCTGCTCCTGTGAACATTTACCGCAGAACATCCAAAGTCCTATGTAGAATCCCCGTGAGCTGGAACTGACCCCACTGCAATGAGCTTGCTTTTGGTAACCAGGGCTATGGGGACTCTGCGGGTGCAGTGGTTAAAGTGTCCGGCTGCTACCTGAACAGCCAATTCACTGGCTTGGATCCAAAAGCCGCTCTGCAAGACAGAGACATGGTAGTCTGCTTCCATGAAGACTTACGGCCTTTGTGAGCCTTTCGGACAGCTCTACTCTCTCCTACACGGTCGTTATGAGTCTGAAACGACTCATAGCTGTGGTTTAGTTTTAGTGTCACTATTGTGTGTAACAGAAACATAATTCTCTATTTTTCTATTTAAATTTTATTTTATCGGTGGCTCTTACAGCTCTTATCATAGTCCATACATATATCCATTTTGTCAAACACATCTGTACATATGCTGCCATTATCTTTTTTGTTTGTTTGTTTTTTGGGGGGGGCATCACTGCCCTCAGGTGGTGGGAGTAGGAGGCCCAGCCTTTCTCCGTGGAGCTGGAATAGAACCCCATCCCAGTGGGCGGCAGTCCCGCGCACAACCACTACGCCACCGGGGCTCAGCCCGCTGCCATTATCTTTTAGAAGCATAATTCTAAGCCACGGTTTTGTTTTTAAGTGTGAATGCAATTACTGACTTTTCTATAGATTTGGGGACTTACTGTCCCGAATCAGCACTTTGGACGATAATCCTATTCACTTTGACTAGCTGAAAACTTTAGAACCAGTTCTTAGTGAAAATCCTCTAGGGATGAAATATAAGCCGGCAGCTATTATCAAGGTAAGAAGATACTGGGACACTGCCTGCACAACAGACCCTAACAGGCAGAGAAAAAAAGCTCCCATGCTCAGACTGTATCCTCAGATGAAAGTAATCTACATAAAAGACACTGACTGGTCATGTAATACAAGCAACATGGAAGGCAGTTGCCTCTCGAAGCACTGAACACTCTCTTTTCCCTAAACATGAGAAGGAACCCCTAACTGTGACCCCAGGAGAGTAGATTCACACCTTGTCTAAGTCAGTTTCCATTTGCACACTTGTGCTGTACATCGTGGAACTCACCAGGGTCTGGCAGGAAGCATCTTCCTGCTCTCTAAGTGGTTTCACTTTCGGAGGACATGGGGTAAGGGCGGCAAGGGTCCATACTGTGCCCTAGAACATCCACTATAGAGTCACTTGGTAACATTATTCTTAGAACCAGTTCTCGTACACATGCCTTGAGTTCATATGCCTTGCTTTTCTAGTGAAAAGCTCCAGAAGGACTTGAAAATTCAGTGGAGGAGGAAGGTGACGTTTTACAGTTAACACCATGAAGCCAACCACAGCCACTGAGCCAAGCACAACCACTGTCAAGGTGACCCCACAGAGCACAGTAGAACTGCCCCTGTGGGCTTCTGAGAAGATAACTCTCTATGGGATTGGAAAGTTTCATCTTTCTCCCATGGAGGCGGCTGGTAGTTTTCAAACTGCTGACCTCATGGTTACTAGTCCAACAAGTAACCACTAAGCCATCCAGGCTCCTAGACAGGTAACAGAGTGCCTTTTTAAATAGTCTTCTCAGCTGCTTTCCAGGGTCAGTTTACCAACAGACAGAGTTTAAGGTAACAGAGAAAGGCATGAATAGTTAATAGCTTCTGTTTAGTTTTGTCCGTTTCCTGCCCGTCCCCCACCCCCCAAAAAACCAGAACCATGAGGAACCTGTATTTTGGTGAAGGGTCCTTAAAAAAAGTGTTCATGAAAGTCAAAGATCTTATCTTGTCATGTCACTGAGGCCCACTACTATAACCGGGGATTTAGAGTTCAAGTCCATGGGCCCATGGCACTACCAGGTTTCTGAAGCTGAGCATATCTTTGAAAGCTGAAGTAGTCAAACCTCAAAAGGGTTCAGGAGCCTCCAGGTAGGTGAGGAAGGCCACAGTCCTTTGTCACCCTCTGTCACCCTACTAGTTAATGAAATCTGGAATACTGGTTCAATCTCCGGGAAGGAGAGAGAACAGTAACCTCTGTTGGAAGGATCTAGAGAAAACACACACTGAAATATTCTGAAATGGCCTTTCAGAAGCAACCTCTTATCAGGAATTGATTACAAAACAACCAGTCTTTTAAATCTCTCAAGGATTCAAAAACCAGAAAGCACACAAAGATTAGCAAAATTTTTAACTACCTCTGCGGCCCTGAGAAATTCCCTAATCAAGTCATTGTTATTTACCCAAGTAGGTGACTGGTTCTGACCGGTCAAATATATACCTTACATAGGTTAATTCTCTCCCAAACAAGGTAAATGAATCAGGAAAATTACATAGCTTTATGTTTAACCCTCCAAAAACTTACTCTCACTGCTAATTGAGTCTATTTCTGACTCACAGTCACCTTGCCTAAGGTGTCCAAGACTGTATATATTTACAGAAGCAGACACTGGAGCAGCTAGCTGGCAGGTTATAACTCTGATCTTTCGGTTAACAGCCCATCAAACCCTCAGAGTGACGAAGGTGCCTTTGTTAATCCCAAAGATGTCTAAATGACTTACCTTCTTTATGTCAAAGCTAGCTCAAAGGAATGGCTAAAACCAACTAACTTAGCATCACGGACACTGGTAGAAAACAAAGTTTGTAACTCTCCCAGTTTCTGGTACATGCCTCCTTAACACAGTACAGCGATTCACCGTCCTAATTTCTACTGTGTAAACTCTCTCTGGGGCCTACTCAACCATTGAGAGTAGGCCCTCACACAGTTCCCTCACTTCAATTGATTAGAAAATGAGATATCCAAAGAGGGTATGGAGGAGGTCCACAAAGCAGAGCTCTAGTGGGGAGGTGGGGTCCTGGTGTGGGAAATCCCAGGGGGCATACAATGCCCTCTCCCCAAATAGCAATCAAAGTCTGCTTGGATCTTACTTTCCAAATGCCAACTCTTCCAAGACTCCTTGGAGCAATGCCTGGTAAAAAGTACAAGTGTGGTACTTCTTCCTATATAGGGAAACGAGTGCTTAAAGAACAAAGGTAACTTGTCAACAGACAGTGGATGTTCAGTTCGGGAGAAGAGCTCAGAGAGAGACGTTTACAGATGGTATCAGAGAAGCCACTAACCGGGTATACTGAGTGAAGGTGCCAGGTGCCAGGTGCCAGGAGCAGAACAGCTACAAATATTTGTTTTCTATCACTGTCCACAAGATGTTACTTTGGGTACTATCAGCCAGTCATTTTGAGGTATCTTTGAAATAAAAGAATGGTAGGTCAATGGTAGACATCTTTAGGGTTAAATATATGTTTACATGATTTTCAAAAAGATCAACTGGCCAAATCTCTATTTATTTAATAGTAACAGAGGAACCATTTTCCTCTAGCAGGTACAACTTTACTCAAATGATCAAACATCATCAGTACGGGGCAAATTAAGATTCTGTACCACTCGAAAAAGCAATAAATAAGTGTCATTTCTATTATTTTTTAAAATAATTTTTATTGGGCTGAGCTCCGGTGGCGTAGTGGCTATGCACAGGACTGCAGCCCACTGGGATGGAGGTTCAATTCCAGCTCCACGGAGCAAAGGCTGGGCCTCCTAGTCCTACCACCTGAGGGCAGTGATGCCCCCCCCCAAAAAAAAAAACAACCCAAAAATAATTTTTATTGGGGGCTCTTACAGTTCTTTTAATTGTATCAAGCATATTTATACACATGTTGCCATATTCATTTCTAAATATTTTGTACTTGAGCCTATTTGTATCAAGCATATTTATACACATGTTGCCATATTCATTTCTAAATATTTTCTACTTGAGCCCCCCCCCCCTTTTTTTAATAAATCATTTTATTGGGGGCTCATACAACTCCCATCATGATCCATACACACATGAATTGTATGCAGGCCACATTTGCACACTTGCTGCCATCATCTCTCACAAAACATCCTCCCTCCTCTTAGGTCCCCAGTACCAGCTCCCCATATTTCCCTACCCCCCTCCATGAACCCTTAATAATTTACAAATTATTACTTTTTCATATCGTACGCTGTCCTATATGTCCCTTCACTCCCTTCCCTGTTGTCCGTACCCCAGAGAGGAGGTTATATGTAGATCCCTGAAATTGGTTCCCCCTTTCTATTTTGCCATCCCTCCACCCTTCCAGTATCACCACTCCCACCACTAGTCCTGAGAGAACATCTATCCTAAATTCCCATGTTTCCGACTCCAGTGTACATCCCCTGTATTTCTATGATATTCTGGCTGAAGATATATAACACAATTTAGTATGAGGAATCAAGAGACCAACCCAAATTGAACATACTTTCTTCTACAAAAGAACTATTCATAACCAAGCAAATGGAACAGTGGTAATTCAGTAGAATTCATCCCTCCAATGCAGGAAACCTCAATTTAATTTCCAGCCAGTGCAACTCAGACTAAGACAGGTTACAAAGGTCTGGTGGTCTAACTTCCAGACCTGTCTGTCAATCACAAGCGTCCAATCCCATTGTACACATGGCAGTCATGAGGGGGAGTCTACCTTGACAGCAGCGAACAACAATCGTTAAATGCATCAAGGTCATGAAAATGGAAAAAAGGCTAGGGAACTGTTCCAGATTAAAGGAAGCTAAGAAAACAGGACTGATTGATGTAATGTGTGATTCTGAACTGGATCCTTTGTGTTATAAAGGGCACTATACTTGGGCAACTAGGAAAATTTAAATAAGGTCTGAGAATTATATGGTGATAATACAGCAATGCTAACTTCCTGATTTTGATAATTGTGATAACACTGGCGCATGTCCTTGCTTGCAGGAAACACACAAATATCTAGGGATGATGGAGCATTAACTAGGCCAGAAACTTATTCTCAAATGATTCAAAAGGATAAATACATATATTCTTGGTTCTGAACTTGCAAGTCTTCTGTGTATTTGAGATTACTTACAAATTTTATTAAAAACAAAGAAAGTAGCCATGTTGAAGCCTGAGAAAGGGGGTTACCATAGAGGAGTTTGACAGAGTGGCCCGTTAGGGACCATTCTGGTTTTATCTTAACACACATGACTTATCTCTGAATTGGGGAGTGCTGACACTGAGGTTCTTGCCCTCCAGGATAAGTTTCTTGTTTCTTTCTGAAACATCAGTTTCTAAAAATTTTCTACACTTACCAGATTACTCATGTCTATATACTATACTTGTGTCTAAATTCTCTCCTCACCTCCACTCTATTCTGGCAATGCAGTCATCTCTCTTATCCTCAACAACTCTTTTTTTTTTTTAGGGGGGGGCATCACTGCCCTCTGGTGGGAGTAGGAGACCCAGTCTTGCTCCTGGAGAGCTGCTGCTGGATTTGAACCACCAACTCAGTGGGCCGCAGTCCTGCACACAACCGCCACTATACCACTGGGGCACAGGCCACCTCAACTCTCTTATCCTCAAATTGGGAGACTTCAGACCTTCAGGAAGGTTCCAAAGGAATTGAGTATTCTGAAGAAAGCATTATTTAATTACCTTCCTTTCTTTGGAGTGGGAATTCAAAACTATGCTCTTTTCGCTTTCATGTTCACATTTACGACCTTTCTTTCTAAACACACAACCTGACCCCCATCAACTGCAAGGCAAACTCGCCTGTGCCCTAGTCTAAAAGAAAGGCCTTACTATAAGATATCTGCCAGAGTTCAACAGAGTTTTGACACTATTCCCTCCCAGCTATAAAAAGGTTCAAATGACATCATAAGCTTTTATCTCCAGACTTCCTGAAAAGTACCCCCGGATAACTAGCTTCTCCACTTTCACACCAACAGCAGATGGCTGGCAAGGTCTTGGTTATTCCACAGCAGAAAGGTTTTCCGTGGTAACCAATGAGGAGCTTTGAAGAGGTGCACGCATGATATGTATCACTTCCCCTTTCCTCATCTTGTTTAGTAGGTGCGATCCAGGAAAAGCCCAACAGTGAGAAGTAGGGGCTGATGGTCAGGGAGGTTTGGGAGGAAGGAAAAGTGTGCTATGGCCCTCTCTGTACAAGCCACGAATTGTCTTCCCCCCTCCACACAAATGCTAACAAAAACAAGCTCTCTCTATGCATACATAACCTTACTTCCTAACAACTTCCACCCAACAAAAGAATTTTTTTTCAACAAAATCTTTATATGTCCACATCCATGATGCCATCTAAGGAGACTGATCAACCAGCCCATGGGTGGAGAGCCTAGCAACCAAGAACACTGAGGCAGGCAACAACATCAGAAAGAAACAACACTCCCAGAGCTAGTAACAGCCCCAGCAGGAAGCAACTTCAGTCTTCGCCTTTGAAGGAGGCAAGAGTTTGCTCACAAAGCCATTCACTTTCCAGGGCAAACATCAAACAAGAACAGTAAAGAGAAAGGATGAGGGAAAATCACAAATGGACTCAAGAATCATTTTCAGAGGTCAAAAGAAACTTGTTTCCGTCTTTCCAGCCCTCTTTTGTGACACCTAGCAAAGGCAGTTTCCAAAGATATTAGAACTTTTTATTAAAAATTCCTATGGAGCTTAGAACTAAAAAACGAGGAAAAAATAAGTTACAGTAAAAAAAGAAAAGAATGGCTATGGAGCCAAATAAACAAGTCCTCAGCAGCCTACTGACTCAGAAAGCACGCCAAACAAAAGGCTTTCTTCTGCACTTCCAAAGTGCACCTTGCCAATTACAATAATCTCACAATAAGCACATCGCCGTGAATGACATTAGCTCCATCTCAGTCTATTCTCCTATGACAAGCAGCAGTGAACTCCAGGGTATGATCTCAGAATATAAAAAGCCATTAAGGATGCTCCTAATAGGTTCTTTTAAAATATATGATCCTACACAATGCTTCAAAAGAAGGACGGTGTACTTTAATTGTGAGATGGATTTTTACAATGCTTTGACCTCTTGTCTAAAAAGGACTAGAAAAAGAAATAACTGCAATAGAGGGAGTGAAAAGTGTCACTCTGGTTATTAAAATCCATCAAATTCATACTTCAGCTTTGAATAACTGCAGAAAAAAAGAAGAAAAAAAAAACACTGACTTGCAAGTCATTATCACCACTATTTGCAATAAAAGTTAATTGGACATAATTGAACCAATGCCCTGATCCGAGGGAAGCTGCGACTGGCGAACAGCCCACTCCTCCTGCTCCTTCAATCTGCAAATGAAACTGCTAATGATAATTTGTGGACAAACATGCAACTGCTCTCAGGGTTTCCTCACTGCAAATCACTCAGCAGTTCCAGTTAATGCCCGGCACACTGGGCCAGGAGAAACATCATTAACTGATGCTTCCTTTGAAAAAGAAGCATTTTAACAATAACCAAGTCCATTAAGGCTAAATGAAGGATGCTGAGAACTGTTGGATTTCCACTGGACTCTCTAAGATGTGGTCTTGTGTCCATGCCCTATGTGCTTGATACACCCTATGCCACTAGCATGCATGTGTGCTGACATGACACAGCGCCAAAGCTCCCTGTGTCCTGTGGAAAATCTTGGGCAATCTCCTTTTGAGTCAGGCAAACAGCACTGTTGATCGGCTTCAATAGCAAAGATTAAATCACTTCTGAATGGACTGTGGAGTTGGCAGATTCCTGCTGCCTGACTCATTTACCTTCAATCTGGATAAGACCTGTGCCCTTTCCCCTGGAACTGAGCAGCAGAGCCTGTGCTCTTTAGCTGTGTTTACAATCCACGGAAATGCAAACTCCTCTGGTCATTGTGGTGTCTCACTCAGGAAGACTCAGTTTTCAGAAACAAAAATCGTGGTCTTTCTTATCAAGAGAGCCCTGTAAAGTAGGTACCCCACTGAGGCAACTGAAAGCAGAAGAGGAAAGCAGGCAGGCACTGCTGTTCATCCCTTCTACAGGCTATTTTCAACTCTATTCTGGCAAGAAGGTAGGCAGAAATGAATGCCACCAGAACCTTCATGTCTCAGGGTTGCCACAACTATCCCAAGTGGGGGGCTTTAA
>PVJH01043261.1:0-13736 GCA_004026705.1 Nesogale talazaci | reverse complement strand
TCCACTTGGGGTGGGGTGTACTTGTTACTCATGTGGGGCCCTCTGTGCAGTACTTTGGGCTGGGGAGTAGGGTTTCCCTCCTTTGCTGTAGCCCTCACTCCCTGCAGGATCCATCCAAGTGCCACACTTTGGAATGCGTTCGGTTTAAAAATCCTTCATCTTCACAGGTTGCGCTTTTCCTGTGGAATTGCAGGAATTCTGGTGTTTGTGTCACGTACTGCAGTGGAGGGAGGCTTCGCTGTTCCTATTGCAAGCAACTAAGACAAGGGGGTGGTCGTGGGCCAAGAGATGAACCCCACCCTTCCTACCACTCGGCTATTACAGTGGTCTGACTGGAATTGGTTATGGAGCCTCAACCTATCCTAGAACTATCTTAATGAACACGACCCTAAAAGGTGCCAGGAGGCAGCAGCCTGCCCACCCTGTGCGTGCAAAAGTCTGGCTGGCGGGGAGCGGGAAGAATGCCTCACAGCTGTGCCAATAGCAGGCTGGAGGTGGGAAAACCACAGGCAGTTCAGCTCCCCATCGTCCCCTCCTTCTCACAGGTTCAGTCTTGACCATCAGGCTCACTCTGACAAACTCTAAGTCCACAGGCAACTCTCAAACCAAGTGAAAAGCCACCTCTGGGAAGTCCTCAGATTCTTGCCTGACACCACTGTGCACTGGACCGCCATGCATTGCTTTATGACGTCTCTGGCCCGGGTGTCCTGGTACTACTCATGGAACGGCTCTCCAGAGCAGTCACCAGCGCCTTTGAGGCACACGTCCTGTGGCTGACAACAGTGCTGTTTCAGGGGGCCTGTTTGTGTAGGTCAGTAGGTCTGTGGTATCTCTGACATTTCTTAGGTTTCCCCTGAGTGATTTGGGTGATGCATGTGACCCTTGGGGCCATAGTTTGAGGACCCCTGTTCTACCCACTATTGTTATTTTATTATTGTCACATACTGACAAGTCACATACTGACAAGTGGCTTCGTGGGGTGTTCTGGGTAGCAATCTTTATGGAGATCTCCAGAACTCTTCTTCCAGAGAGGCTAATGGGTTCAAACATAACCATTCTAGACTGGGACGGGGCTCTCCTGACAACATGTCCAGAGTAAGTGAGGCAAAGTTTCACATCCTGCCAAGTATTCCATGTGCACTTCCAAGACAGATGTCTATGTTCTTTTGACAGCCCATAGTACTTTCTATCTTCTCCACCAGGACAACCCAAATGCACCTATTCGTTATTCAGTGTGCAATCTTGACATGCATATGAAAGGATAAAAGACTAGTACTTGGGTGAGGCACACCTTAGTCATCAAAGTACAACTGTGCTTTTTAACACCTTTAAGAGGCCTTGGGCAGCAGATATACCCAATGCAGTACATAATTTGATTTCTTGACTGCCGCTTCCATAAGCATTGACTGTGGATCCAAGCATAGTGATATCCTTGACAGCTTCAGTAGTTGAGTCCTAATTTTGTTTTTCTTCACACCAAGTTGCAATCCATACTGACACCTTCGTTTTTATGTTTTGGTCTGGATAGCATAAAAATATTAAGATAAGGGCTGTGCCCCAGTGGCGCAGTGGTTGTGCGCGGGACTGCGGTCCACTGGGATGGAGGTTCAATTCCACTTGAGGCTCCAAAGGAGCAAAAGGCTGGGCCTCCTACTCCCACCACCAGAGGGCAGTGATGCCCCCCCCAAAAAAATATTAAGCTAAAAATACAAGTAACAAGTAAGAAAGGCCATCTTCAATATTTTAAAAGCCAGGGAAGAAATTTTTGCCCTGCAACAAGCAAATAATACTTGAGTCTAGAACAAATTCAGGTTGGCTCAACTGACTATCAAGTTGGATCAACTGACTGATCCACTGTTCCCTTGACTGTAGCTAGAGGGAATCTATCAGAGGCTAAATCAGACTAAATACAGCTGAATTTTGGCCTCCCATTGTGCTCCATCGCCTTCTACCAACCGGGTGTTCACAATTTAAGCTCTGATACTTTCCCCTTTGTGATCTTTGGATCAGGCAAGCTGGGTGCTTCTTCAGTGTGGAGTTAGTGTGCTCCTCACTTGAAGACAAACCTTTAAGACCCCACTGTTCCCAGAAAGCTACCATCTGCTTTCTTCACCGCACTCTGATGACAGGTACATTCTTCTTCAGCAAGTGCCTCAGACCCTCCTGGTTTTCAGCAAGCAAGGTTGCCATCTGTGTTATCACAGGCTGTTAATAAGTCTTTCTCCAATCCTGCCATCACGATCTACATATAGTCCAACTTTTCAGATTATTTCCGCAGCAGATTGAATTTAGTGGAGGGACACAACACAAACATGCACCTCTCCTGATTTTAAACTGCAGAATGTCCTTGTTGTTTGAATTACTGATTCTTGAGCCACGTACAGGTTCCCCATGAGCACAATGATGTGTTCTAGAATTCATCCTTTTCAATGCTATACATAGTTTATGATCCAGTCAAATGCCTTTGCAGTCAAAAGCATCTTTCTGATATTCTCTTTAAGACAATATCCAGTGCATGAGTTTGGATTTATGACAGGTCCAATCCCATGGGCCTCTCATGGTGTCCCATGCCAGAGAAAACTGTAAAGCCAACCATTATTTGACTTTAGCCTGTGGACTTCAGGCACTGAAGTGGGTTTGCACAGTGGAAAAAAAAAAAACAATATTCACTTGATATCAGCAGACACCCCTCATTCCATATCCTCTTCTGAATGGCTTGTAATTCTTTTATTTTTAAAATGGGAGTTCTTACATTCTAACAATCCATATTTCAATTAGACCAGGCATAATTGTACAAGTGCTATCATTTGTTTCAATAATTTTCTTTCTTGAACTCTTCCCTTTAACCCTTGATTCTCCTACCCTACCACCCAGGAGCCTTTGTTAATATATATTGTCTTATCTTATACCATCCAATGTATCCACTCACCTACAATTCTGCAATTCGGCACTCCTTCACCCCTTCCCATAACTTCAGGGAATTATTCCTGCTACTTTTTTGGAAGGGTTATATACTTTGGTTTTCATGTATCAAGTGCTTGTAATTATGCAAATGAACAAACAGGAACAAAATGAGGTGAAACAAAGACCATCATAATAAGGGGAGGAGATTTTAAAGAACTTGAGGATAGTTATGTTTGTTTGTTTTTTGGGCATCACTGCCCTCAGGTGGTGGGAGGAGGCCCAGCCTTTGCTCCGTGGAGCTGGAATTGAACCTCCATCCCAGTGGGCCACAGTCCCGCGCACAACCACTATGCCACCGGGCCTCCGCCCGAGGATAGTTAGGTTTCATCAGTGCTATACTGCTCCCTTCTGTGTGGACTGTTCAGTTTTAGGTGCGTGTTGGGTCTCCACTTTGTCCATGATCCTTTAATTTGATTGCTTGATTTTTGAACTTCTGACACCTAATGATCACACAGGCTAGTGTGCCTCTTCAATCTAGATTTTGTTGCTTACTGATTTTCACATGTACCCACTTTGTCTTCAGCAATCCTGTCAGGAAGGTATCCTACATTCCCTGCTAGATGGCTGCCTGACTTCAATGGCTCGATTTCCTGACAGCTCCTTGTTTACTGCTACCATTGCTGAATGATCTGAGCAGAATCTTATTTGCATGTGACATTAGTATTTTGGTAATTTCCACATTCCATTTGACTACCTTAGGAATGGGTACAAAAATAGGTTTCTTCCAGTTGTTTGGCCAGGTAGCAGTTTTGCAAATCCTTCAGCATACTGTGTGGTCACAAGATTTTGATAGGATCAGGTATCAGGCAGGCACCAAAGACCCAGAGCATAAAATCCTATCATTGTGAGTGAGGGGGAGTGCGGAGTGGGACCCAAAGCTTATCTGTAGACAATTGGACATCCCCTTACAGAAAGGTCTCAAGGACGAGAAGAGCCAGTCAGGATGCAGTATAGCACCAATGAAACATATAATTTTCCTCTATTTCTTTAATGCTTCCTACTCGCCACTATCATGACCACAGTTCTACCTTATAAATCTGGGTAGACCAGAGCATGTCCACTGGTACAGATAAGAGCTGGAAACAGAATCCAGGATAGACAATTCCCTTAGGACCAATAATGAGTAGTGATACCAGGAGGGGAAGGGAAAGTTAGAGGGAGAAAAGGGTAACCGATCACAATGATCTACATATAACCCTCTCCCTGGGGGACAGACAACAGAAAAGTGCATGAAGGGTGACATTGGTCAGGGTAAGACATGAAAAATATTAATTTAGAAACTATCAAGGATTCATGAAGGAGGTTGGGGGTGGGAAATGAGCTGATGCCAAGGGCTCAAGTAGATAGAAAAGGTTTTGAAAATTATGATGGCAACAAATGTACAGATGTGCTTGACACAATGGATAGAGATGGATGGTGATAGTTGAACGAGCTCCCAATAAAATGATTTTTTAAAAGTATTTCTAAAAAAAAAAAAGTATTTCTGGGCTGAGCCCCGGTGGTGTAGTGGTTGTGTGCGGGACTGCGGCCCACTGGGACGGAGGTTCAATTCCAGCAGTGGGGCTGGGTTTCCTACTCCCACCACCGGAGAGCAGTGATTGCCCCCCCCAAAAAAAAGTATTTCTATAAAATTATAAAAACATTAAATAAAAATGTAAAAATTGGAAATCAAATTTCTTGACATAGACTAGTGAATGATCTCAATGCTATATCAGTTTGTTGAAATATTTCAATTGGTAATTTCATTAATTCCTGGAGCCTTCTTTTTTTTTTTTTTTTTTAAGGCATCACTGCCCTGGTGGTGGGAGTAGGAGGCCCAGCCTTTGCTCCTGTGAGCGGGAATTGAACCTCCATCCCAGTGGACCGCAGTCCCGCACACAACCACTACACCACCGGGGCTCAGCCCGCAGCCTGTTTCTAACTAAGGCTTTCTGTATAGCACGGACTACTTCCTGGTTCGTGTACCACTGGTTCGTGTTCATATGCAACATTTGAAAATGGATCTTGACCGTGACATTTCCCTTTGTGTATAGTGTTCTTGAAGTCATCTCACAGGTCTTGTTATCAATGTTCAATTTATCACACCTGTTCTTTAATTTCAGGTGGGGTGGGATATTCTCAAGGACATATTTTAGCACTCATGTACTTAATTCTTATCAGCTTCATCCTGAATGAGCAATTGATTATCTGTTCCACTGTCAGCCTCAGGCATCATTTTGTCTACTGTTCCATTGACTTTCCATATAGTCACTTGGATTCCTGGGTATTTTATCTGGTGAGATCCACATGTTTGGATAGTCATTGTTTATGTTGTTGACAAGTATGTGCCATGAAAATGGTCTTGCAAAATTATTACAATGGAATTTCCCACTTCATTTCCATCACTGAGGCCCTATTTTTCTAACTACCATTTCTTCCTCAGATTGTTGATCTTTGTGTTTCAGTCCTTTTCTGATGACTTCCAATTTTCCTGGATACTTCATACATCCATGTCCCAATTATCAGTAGATGTTTGCAGCTATTTCTTCCCATGGTGAGTCTTGTCCCACTAGCAAATGAAGGCCTGAAAGCTTTATTCCATCCACATCGTTATGGCTTACTCTGCTTTATCAAGGTAGCTCTGCAGGCATACTTTGAGCCTCCATTTCCGGCACTGAGTCTGACAGTGTCCCACTGCTATTCATCAGTGGCTTCAGTGGCTAATCTCAGATAGGTTATTCCTTTAGCCCTTCTGTGGAGTTTATTTCTTTTGTGTAGTCTGTTTAGTCTAGAAGCACCCCTTAAACCTGCTCACGCTGAGTGACCCTGTTAGCACTTGATAGACCAGTGAGATAGCATCTAGCATCACAGAACACACAAGCCACCATGGTATGACAAAATGACTGATTTTATGAACTGACAGACGAGTGGTGGTGGATAAGCTCCAGAGAAGTCCAATATAGGGACTTGAGCACTCCTGCTCCCCAAAGATTTGTGTGCTGTCTGCTGGGAGCTTATACAATCCATGTCATCCAATGCCTCTTTGTGCAAAGGCCATCCACCCCTTGGCATATCCTTTACTGAGAAACACCTACTTTTTAGCAAAGATCTCTGCCTGGCCCTTTAAAGCCTTAAAACCTGGCCCTCCGGGAACTTTAAAAAAGTAATCCTGCTCACCCCCACACCCCCAAAAAAAAAGTAATCCTTACCCACACAAGTTGCCAGCTCTGACTAAAGTGGTCTTCTTGATGCCTGTCCAGACACACCCTGGTTCCCCAAGACCACTCACCATCTGTAACACTGGCCGTACAATCCCTCACCCCTTCAATCTTCAGGGCCCTGCTGCAATGCCACCGCCTCCAGGAAGCCTCCCATGCACCACCTTGTCTTTCTCCTTTTCTTATGGAGAAATCTTGTGTTTCAGTGACACCCCCAAGGCAGTGAGCTTGTCTCAGGCTGGTCCCTCAGACAGTTCACACAAAGGCATCACTCATTGAACATCTGGTGCGGTTGAATCAAACAACCTCGGTCCTGCCTCAAGGTTTAGCCTCTTCCTTTGTCTTCCACAGGGATGGCCCGCGAGTGGAAAGGAGACAGGTCCTTAAAACACCTAGCGAGTGGGGGATGGGGATGAGGCAAAAAACAGGCCATTCCCACCACCGAAATTGAGATTGAGTAGCACAACTTGGCCCCAGTCCCCTCTACCACTTACTAGCGGTGTGACCTAACTCCTCTGGCTGTCTTCTCCGCCGTAAAATGAGGATGATAATGCTTGCCCCACTTACCTTACAGAAGTAGTGTGAGATAGGAAACAGTGCATGAATAGGTAAGTGCTGTCTCATCGCTGTCTGAAGAATAGCCGGGGTTTGCAACACAAACAAGTTGAAAAGAACTCAGACAGGGCCCAACTCTTGGCCCCAGGATGAAGATGGCTTTTATTTCCTCTCTGGGGGAGTAAACCAGGGCACACCAACCTAAAGAAGGAGCATGCCCGAGGATGGGCTGGAAGAGCAGGACCGGCATCAGCAGGGTTCCTCCGTGTCCACTTCCAGTCCCTCGGCTGCAGGGGTGTGTCCAAGGGGCACTCCCCTTGGCGTGACACCTTCTGCATCCACAGAGGCATATGGAGGCATCTGCTGGTGCTGAGGGCAGGAGAAAGGGCCCGTGGGCCGACCCCACACGCCCAATGCCAGCCAGGGCGCTAACGGTTCTCGGGATCTGGCTGGTGTGGCTCTTCTCCCACGGGGGCTCCTCAAGAAGGGCCTGAGGCAGTGCGCACCCCAATGGCTGGTCCTTTAAATGTCCATCTCAAACTGGGACTCTTCACCTGGGAGAGAAGACAAGACGGCCAGGTGAGCATCAGACCCCAGAGAGAGGCTGTAGGTGTTCGTCTGGAGTTCGGCGGGACAAGCAGGCATTAGTAGGGTGAAGAGGGACGGACTGATGGGAATTCCTGGGAACACAACATGCCTCCCCCCTTGCTCCCCGTACAAGGGTTGCTTTCCACGTGGGAGCTCTCCTCTGATCTCAGAGGAGCAGAGCGAAGGCTTTCTCCCCACCGTCAGAGGTGACGGGCCTGCCCAGTGTATCACGTCTACCCTTGTTTAATAAGGCAAGTAAATGGCTACCTATGGTTTGATCTTTATGCCTTGACCATGATACTTTTCCAAGCAGGTGTCTGATTTCTGACTAGAACAAGGGTTCTCAACCATCTGTATGCCGTGACCCTTTCATACAGTTCCTCTTGTGGTGACCCTCCCACCCAACCATAAAATTATTTCCGTTGCTACTTCATCGTTGTAATTTTGCTACTGTTATGAATCGGGCGATTCTGTGAAAGGTCGTTGGCCCTCCCCCAAAGGGGTCGCAACCCACAGGTTGAGAACCGCTGTCCTAGAAAATGGTGCCATCCTTTGGGAGGCATCTGCTGGGTCGCCCACTCCTCCTACAGTGAACTCCAGCGCGTGCGACTTGAAGTCCCTCTGCAGTAGATGTTCTTCTTTCATTCTTAACAGAAGTGCCTCCCTTCACCATCTCCTACATGGGGCTCCTCGCAGGGTCTCCATACAGCAGGACACTGGCCCTGCTCACCCTCTGCTGGGGAAATCAGGACACAGATGCCGGGCCTTCCGGGCTAGAGGCTTGGCTTCTTATATCCGGCCAGAGTGAAGAACGGAGTCTCCTACCCCACCACGTCCCTCCCCCACAGGCCACAACTACCTAGCCCTTTACTGTTGTTAAGAGCTGTCGGTCACGCGTGGGCCAGGGCAGCAGCAGAACCCCGGAAGGAAGGGAATGCAAGGGGGAGGGAGGGGCATCTTCCAGGGCTTGATGACTGGACACCTCAGGGGTTGGCTGACCCCACCTTCACCTTCACACACCTGTTGGTATGGGGTGCCAGTGCCCACCGGAGAACTGCACACTCCCCCTCCCCCCCAGCTTCAGAGGGACAGCTAGCCAGGCCTTTTCCCTGGGGAGCTGCTGGGTAGCCAAACTTCTAACCCTCCAGGCACTTCCTTGTTGTTTAGTTAGAGGGAAGGGGGGTTGAGGGAGGTTGGGGAAGCACACAGCGCCCTTTCTGGAAACAAAAGGGCCGCTGATGGCTCTCTCATGTTGCTCTGTGTCCCCGACTCCGCCTGCGTCCCGTGGCCCCCTCCCTCTCCACCGAAAGCCCAGGTAGTTGCTTGGGCTCTGAGGCCCCCGCGTTGCATCACGCTGCCCTGCAGGCCTGGCCCACATGGGCTGCTGCAGCTGCCATCGGTACAGCAAACTCATCTGGTCCAGCCCTGCCTGCCGGGACCGCGTCTGCTGTTAATGGGTGGAAGGGTCGGGCGCCCTGCCCCGTCCCAGATTGGCCAGCCATGCACAGCGCCGTGAGGTATCCCAAACACGCACCTCTCGGCCTGGCTGAGGTGGAGAGACCAGGAAGGACCTCGTCACTGACTGTCAACCTTGCAGAAACAACTGGCCACATTGTTACCAGCCGCCTCCACAAAGAATCCACTCTTACACCCAAACTTCCCCCTCCCGGATGCAGGCAGACAGACGGCTTCCTGGAGGCCCCGGGCCACACCGGGACCCGGTCTTTGAGAAGCCGTGTCTGGCATCATGGAGTCCGGAGGTGTATTCCACGAGGGCTGACGCGCGGGGGCGGCCCCTGGACAACGATGGTGGAAGCTGCTGTGGGAGGAGCCGCAGCCCTTTCCAACCAGCTCCCCACTAACGCCGTCACCGCCCCAGGTGGGCGCCCTGGGAGCCCTCTCACTGGGACCGTGGGTGCCGCCTCCTCAAGCCCTCGGGACTCTGGCCGGCATCCCGCGCCCGTCCCCAGCCCTGCCACTCACCTCCCGCCGGCTGGCTGGCTTCTGGACTGCTGCGTGGGAGGCTCCGGCCGGCTTCCATGGGGGGCTCCTCACTGGTCGGGCTGGTGACGCCAGGAATAGTGGGCAGGTCCCGGGGAGGTGTTTTGGCCACAGGTGACTTCCGGCACTCCATCAGGAATTTCCGGTCATAGATGATCCTGGTGCCTGCAGGACAAGGGGAGATGGGTAGAGAGACCTGTTGAGCCAGCCCCCTTCTCTCCAGTTCAGCAGGCTTTGGAGGACGTGGGGGCGTGGGGGGGGCGCTGTCAGCAAGGGCTTCCGAACAACCGGCCCCAGGGAAGAAGGAAGCGTATCCAGGGGTGTGGCTGCAGCCCAGGACCACGGCCCGCCCCACCACTGCCACCGCCCTGCACACTCTGCCCAGAGCTTTTCAAACATGGACCATCTGAGAAGCACTCTTTAAAGGCTGTCCACTCACGCACCATCAGTAAGTGGGGTTAGCACTTGTGACCCCCAGGGGAGGTGTGAATGGATTTGAATTCCTCACTACTCGGGGGGAACCTGAGGGCAGCACCTGAGGGAGACCTGATAAAGAGTGTCTCCAAAGGCACCCAGAATCCCTGTGGAAGACTGCAGTGGGTGAAATTTTGTCTCCCTGCAAAATCTGTTGAGGTCCTTCAACAGACCTTTCACCAAAGAGGAGATTCCAATCCAAGGAGCACATGAAAAGATGTCCAAGTGTCATTAGTAACCGGAGATGTAAGCCCAAACCGCACTTGAGATGCCACATCCATGTGATGCTACAGATTAAGAATGCCGAGAGGGTGGGTACGACCCTGCCGCCCAGCTTTCCTGATACTAAACCAGCCGGCATTCCCTTGTTCCATCCACACGACTGCGTCTGGATCCACGTACAAGTTCTGCAGGAGCACATTGAAGTGTTCCGGGAACCCCGATTTTCTCATAATTGGTTATCCACACATAGTCAATATAGCACAATATCTTTCTGGTAGTCTCTGTTTTCAGCCATGATCCATCTGGCACCAGCAATGCGTTCCTTGTTCTGTGTCCTCTTCTGAATCCCTCTGGATTTCTCCCCAGTTTACAGCTTGTATGACCCGGGGGGGCTGCAAGTTTCACTGCCTAGGACCCCCTGGGTGGCAGTTCTGCTCTGCCCTTCAGGGTTGCTATGAGCCCCCATGGGTTGGAGTCTACTGCTGGTTTCCAGTGTGGGACAGGGAGAAGGGGGAGCCATTGTGTAGGAAGCAGTTTTATTTATAACGATCAGATTGGGAAATTAGGCAAGCATGATGCATGATGAATGCAACCAGTATCACTAAATTGTACGGAAAAGCTTTGAAATGGCAGTACATCTTTACAACAATTAAAAAACAGAGAGAGCAAGTATCTGGGAGTGGGAGGTTATTCGGAAATGGGGCCTCTGCAGATGTAAGCACGTTACGATGCTGTCTTGCTGCATTAGAGCAAAATCTAATGATTGGCATCCTTTTAAGAAGGCCATTTGGAACTTAAAACTTTATTGAAGACAATAAATGTAAAAAAGCCATAGTTCTTTGTTACAATAGCTTAAATTACAGAAACAACAAAGATATGACTTTAATAAATGATGTTTTGCTACTTGTAGTAAGACATACCTGTTATAATTTGATCACATTTACTTTCCTGATATGATTAAAATAAATAGATTAATTTTAAAAGATGAGGTTGCAAAATGAGAAATAGGAAATATATGTTCAAGTGGAGTGCAAGTATACACAACATGGTGCAGATGGACCATGAGCCACCCCAGTGTGGAAAGGAATGCCATTCGTTATCAGCTAGCTGAAATCGCTCCCTTAGTTATGGGCTACGGTGAGTAACAGTGATATTCCCAGAATTGAATCATTTCCTGGGGTGAAGCAATGCCTCCTCTCTCTACTCCTCAGGTGAGCTTCCCCTGCGAGGAGGGCACAGAAATGACCTATACAGTAGGACTCTGGCCCTATCTAGACCTATCTAGTCGGAAAGGTTCTTCCTTTCCTGCCAGGTTAAAGTTTACAGCTCCAGTTCTTTAGAAGGTGTAAGGAAAAAACACCAAACACCAAGTGAGACCATCAGGGCTATACTTTGTGGTTCTGCTACCCACACCTCCAGGAGCCCCGAGGGCTTGGCAGAGAGAATTATGCATTATGCTAACTGAAAGGTCAGCAGGAGAAAGGGGTGGCTGTCTACTCCAGTCAAGATTTAATGTCTCAGAAACTGGAAGGAGCAGTTCTGTAAAATCAACATCTGCTTGATGGCAGTGAGTTCGGTTTTTGTTTTCTGTTTTACGCAACCTGCTTTGTGACCTTTTTGCTTGTTAGCCCCACCCACCACAGACCTCACCTGTTGTGGACCACAGGTCCCCCATCTGGAAGACCAAGGGCTGTGCCCCTTCCAGACTTGACAGAGTGTCTGAGAGGTCAGTGGACTCTAAGTGCACCTCCTTACTGGGAGGTGTTCTGGCTCTGGGGAGGTGTAAGACATGGATATCCCTGGAACAGAATTTAAGAGTCACAGATTCAATCATCCCCCAAAGAAACTGGAGAGACTAACCCTCTGGAGACTCTTTTTAGAGGTCACTAGCCCCAAGTGGTTTTTAATTCACTAGTTACAGCTGGAAAGACAAAACAAGCCATCCTCTATGCCTTTTATCCTACCGTGAGGGCACTTATTTCAAAATAAAAATTCTCACTTAAGCTAATAAAATCTATCAGCTATAAACCAATAGAGATGGCACCCCAACTACCCACCACTGGAGTACTTGAGGTTGGGCAGGGGGCTGGGAGGGGAAACAGTGATGCTCAGGGTCCCCTGGCACGATGCCAAGGCTGAAAGGGAGGCCAGCACAGGGTCACCTGTGAATAAGGGGGAGCCTGGGAAACAGGCATGAGTACTAAGTTTCACAGAGATGGCTGGCTCCCTTTTGATCCTCCTTTCTTAGTCCTTAAGACAGCTTGAGTTAACAGGGATCTTCTGGAAGTTCCTAAGCCTCCTGCAGAGAATGCAAACTTAACAAAGTACGCACAGGCCCCCACCTTGTCAAAAATAGGAAGCCTTGGCTGCACACTGCATACGCGGCTGTTGGAGTCTCTTGGAACGCAGGCCTGGCCAGAGGACAAGGCCAGGAATGGGACGCTGCGGGGGCAAGCCAAGGTCCCTGCAAGGCAGCTGAGCAGCTGCACCTGGAGGGAGTCGGTCTGCTGGGGTGACAGACCATGCCTGTGCCTGTATCTTCTGGGGTGGGGGGTGGATACTATACCCGAGCTACTGCTACATAAAATCTATAGGGGTTGAGGGCCTGCTTCTCTTCTCTAGTCAGGGTAGGGTGAAGCCGCCAGCTCTGCATGGTGACTGCAAACATGGGCACAGAGTGCTGCCAGGATCCGTCTCAAAACCCAAACCCAAGCCCACTGCCATCGGAGACCCCATTGGGCAGGGCAGAAAGGATTAGGAAGCCTCCTGTTTCTCCTGTGCATCAGCTGGTTGTCTCAAACTGTGGCTCAGCAGCCGAAGGCATAACCACCACACCACCAGGGCTCCCCGCGGGTGTTTGTAGTTCACAAAGACAGTGGTTCTCAGCCTTCTCATGCCTCCACCCTTTCACAGAGTTCCTCATGTGTGGAATGAAGTTAGGACTTTTCCACGATTATATAAACTCCAAAACAGTAGGTAACCAGTTGCCAGCATCTGGTGTGGAAGTCAGAAGTTAAATATTCTCCCTAAAGGCTCCAGCTATCAGAGGCCTTTGTGTGTCTCACAAAAGATAGGGCCAACCCCCTACAGTTAGGACAATGGGTCACTCCTCCTGAAAGCTTTAGCTAAAGTTTCCCTGCACAAGGGTCATCAGGGCTAGGCTGCCATCAGGAATCTAGGTCCAGCCATCTTGTCACATGGGGACCCCACACCTCCACCTATAGTGTGTATACATAGCACAACCCTTTCCTGTGATGTATGCCTTTTCTTGTAATTAGGGGCCTTGCATGGCACCAAAGGGTATATAAGGCTTGGGCAGAATAAAGAATCAATCTCTCCCTACATAGGACACTCTTGTCCCCTCCCCCCACTCTCGCTCTCCACGTGGACCACCAAGCAGGGCTGAGGCGAGCATGCTACGATGAAATGAGCCTGACTCTTATGATTTATCTCTTTCTCATGCTCTCTATAACTTTACCATAATAATTAATAATTATTGCTATTGAACCCGTGATGGATGTCTTGGAGGCTGGCTTCCTCTGATACTCATGTTGTGGTAACACCTTTTCCCCAACCATAAAATCACTTTCATTGCTACTTCATCACTGTCATTTTCTTAGTTATGTATGAATCAGATGACCCCTGCGAAAGGATTGTTCGACCCCCAAAGGGGTTACTGTGAAAGTAAGGTGACCAGATGTCCCACTTTTTAACAATTTAACAATGTCCCACCGT
>PVJH01043260.1:0-13750 GCA_004026705.1 Nesogale talazaci | reverse complement strand
TTAGTTTATTGCTTTTGCTTTCATTATGGCCAGTATTATTCAACAACCTTATGGCATTTATTAAGTAACAGGTTGAGACCATTCAAGCAAGGCCCCTGCAAGTTCATTATTGTCGCTTGGAGATGAGCGATCTTGAACAGAGTGGCACACACGACTAGTATGTGATAAGACCCTCTGCCTCCATGAGCTGAACTTGACAGCCAATGACGGGTAAGATCAGGAGCACTCTTTACCAACCTAAGACAGGCCATGATGACATTAGAAGGCCATTGACCGATGAGGGGTAAGGACTGAGTGTGTGTCCTGACAACCCAAGACAGGCGGAGTTCCCAGGAGGATATTACTTGAAAAAATAAAAAAGGGGGACCTGTCAGGAGCCATCCAGCCTGGACATGCTTTACCTGGCTACAGGAGGGATATGCCTGAACTCTGCTGCAGTTTGTTGCCTGGGGTTTGTAGTTTGTAGCCTTTGTAACTGTAAACAGCCCTGGCCTTTGAAGTTTGACTTGCAGCTGTGCTGCCATTCACTCGTTAATTTTGAAGATCACCATATGCTAATTGCCTAAGCTTGCTTGCCCTATAAAACTGGTTTACTTCTTCCAAATAAACAAGACTTGATCAGAAAAAAAAAAAAAAGAAAAAAGAAAAAGCTGGACAATATATAAGCAATACCACAGAGGAACTACTACATTTGTATCATGATATTGGTGGAAAATATATGACTACCAGAAAAATAAAGAAATCTGTTTGAGGGGAAAAAAAAATAAACAGCTCTTACCTGCAAAAGGTAAAAAAAAAAAATGTGTTACCTCCTTGACTGCTTTATTTGGCTTTACTTATTTATGTGAGTCAGCCTTTTCCCACATAAAGATCATCATTAAGTCCAAATACCATTCCACCATGACTTATGATCATTTGGAAGTCAGTTTGAGGTTGGCTGTGAGCAGCTACTGTATGGACTATGCATCCCTGGCTCATTCCATTTAGTGCATATCATCAGAGTAAACTTGGGTAATGACAAAAAATGTACATAGTTAGTAGTGTTGTGTTATGCAACATGGAGTCATGCAGTTATGCAAGGCACATAAACTCATTGTATTTATAAAGAATTCTCAATGCATTTATAAATAAATGTAATAAATAAAAATAAACATATGTCTTGCTCTTTTACAGTTGGTAGATCATTTTGACTTGATCATTTTATAAGTAGTTCGCATGCTGAAAAAGTGTGAGCACCCCTGATCTAGATGTGTGACAGAAGGAAGGCCTAGTGATCTACTGGAAAATCAGCCATTGAAATCCTGGAGTACAGTTGTACAAGAATTGACTTCATGGCAACTGATTCTGAAGAGTAAACAATCAAGTTAACTGTGAACATCAGGGCTTGGGTGAGTATGGACTTTCCAACAAAACAATATATCCAGAGATAGAAACTCAATTAGCTTTTCAGGGAAACTGAAGAGATTGTGGTAAATTTGCTTTACTAATACTGAGAAAAGAAGCAAGCATAAGTGAAGTTGGTTTGGGAAAGGAATTAAGTTCCATATCTTGTAAGACTTTGTCAGTAAAAATAACTTTGAGTTTTATTTTAAGAAATGAGAAGTTCTGCTCTTTTGATGCAATACATTATAAGGCTCACTCTGATTTAAATATGGAAAGTGTAGGAGCAAGAGGACAGTTTACAGATAGTAGCAATATTTCCAAAGAAAAATAATGGCAGCATGGGCCAACGATGATAGGAAAATTAAAGAGAAAGAAATGAATTAAAGATGTATGACAATTAAGGGAGTGGAATATTGTGGTTGTTACATAATCTGGTGTCAATTTGAGACTATCAAGAGTGAAAGGGTGGATTTTAGCTGTCAATCAGGTCTCAGCTTGGTGACCTCATTTGAAGGCTCTACGGAGATATATAGTTCACTGGAGGCTAAGCATATATTCTCTGCTACACATTCCCATTGACAAACCCTGTGGAGCTGCTGATGGAACCAGAGGCCTAGAGCTGGAGGAGCCACATGGAGAATCACACCAGCATTGAGATATATCCCCTACCATTGGATCAACAGGACTTTTCACCTACTGGCCTGTGATCTTCCTTCAATCTGCAACATTGCATGTATTGCGTGAGTCCAAAGAGGAATTTATAAACTGATATCAAACATATGGGCTAATATCGGACTTATAACCTTGAGATGAATTGGGCTAGGATGTTTTCTTACTATGCAGTTATTTTTATATACCATTCTTTCTTGTACACATATGAGTGTCTCTGGATCAGTTTCTCTAGTCAAAGCAGACTAGCATAAACATAGCAACTTTGTGAAATATGAGGTAAGAGACACAGAGCTGTTGCCCCACATTTCTGGCAGACCAGCGAGCAGTTTAGCATCAACGAAACATACATTTCTTTTGTTCTTTAATGCTCTCTTTCCACCATGATAATGACCCCAGTTATACCTCATCTATCTGGCTAGACCAAAGCATGTATATTGGTACAGATAAGAACTCTCAAAACAGTGAACCCAGGACAGATAACCCCCTCACTAATGGGAGAAAGGATACCATGAGTGTAGGGAGAAGGTGGTGGAGAGGGAGCAGGAAGTGATTGTAATGATCAACATATAATACCATCATCACCAGGTGATGAACAACAGAAATGGGTGGAAGGAGATGATGGGTAGTGTAAGATATGAATATAGTTATAATTTATAATGTATCAAGGGTTCATGAATGAAGGGGAGGGGAAGGAGGGAAAAAAGAGGAGCTGATACCAAGGGCTCAGGTAGAAAGACAATGTTTTGAAAAGGATGTTGTCAACATATGTACAAATGTGCTTAATGCAACAGTTATATGGATGGCTGTAAGATCTATAAGAGTCCCCAATACAATGATTAAAATATATGTTAAAAAAAAAGATTTCTGCAGCAGCGGCTCTCAGGAGCAGTGCTGGGTAGCGCCAATGACCACCAGAGACAGTGATGCACCACAACCCCCCCCCCAAAAAAAAGATTTCTGGCAGATATCACTATGTGGATCTTATCATTTACTTAATGAGGAAATGGTAGAAAAAGGAGTAAGTTTGGGGAAACAGTTTGGGACATATTGAGTTTGACTTGGTTGAGTGGCCATGGAAGCATATAGGTATACATGTAGGTTAACATAAAGGAGATACATCTGAAACCATGCAGAATATTTTTCCCAATTTTAATTGTACATGTCTCTGCATAACAAATAACAATTAAACACAAACACTATTATCCACATAAAATTTAGCTATTGAAATATTCTTACTAATATTTAAGAATATTTAAATAAATCTGTGTCATTTAATTTTTGACACAAATTCTCATGTAGCTCCTTTTTAACACCTGAGCTCTGTTTGAGTGGCTCCTTCTTAACAGTAGCTTCTCCATCCCTCCACACTCTTTTTCTAAAAGTCTTATGCTCACACTCATCACTATTCCCTAGTCCCGTATCAAATACTTTTTACTTTGTAGGGTCATTTAGATTTCCATTAACTTCTGTCATTTACAGGATCATGACTCAGTCTTTGCAAAGCAAAAATCTGTTTCCGGATTCACCTGCTAAATGGTGGGGATAAGAGAGAGATGAGGGGCGCTGAGCCCCGGTGGCGTAGTGGTTGAGTGCGGGACTGTAGCCCTCAGGGCTGGCAATACGAATCCAGCAGCAGCTCTCCAGGAGCAAGGCTGGGGCTCCCGTTGTCACCAGAAGGCAGTGATGCCCCCCCACCCCCACAATTTTTTTTAAAAGATATAGAGGAGGGAGCGAGAGAGAGAGAGGGAGAGAGGGAGAGAGAGAGAGAGAGAGAGAGAGAGAGAGAGAGAGAGAGAGAGAGAGAGAGAGAGATTTTTACTAAACAAAGAAAAAATATTGGCAAAGTAAACATGTTAGTAAAAAACGTGATAATATAAGTAATTAAAGTATAAGTTGAGTTTGAGTATAGAGTTGAGTATAAGTTGAGTAAAGTATAGAGTTGAGTTTGGAAAGGACAATACTTAAAGAAGATATTGTTAAGTACTTAGATGAGTCAAGAAAAATCCTTTACATTAAAGTCTTTACAAACCAAAGACGTTAGGTTTTGTGTCTTTGCTTAGGCCATGGTTTGACATTTAAAGTCTTGTAATCTGACAGCAACTAAGTTAGCACAATGGTATCACAACCAATCAGTTGTAATAAAATTAAGTAGGGATTACGACTTGCTTCCAATGTAAATGAACACTGTGAAGAATTTTGATAGCTTTTTGCTGAGTCTAGATCCTGCTTCTGGATCATCAAACTCCAATTCTTTGAACTTAACTAGCCTGCCCTATTGTCTACTGATTATAGGAGTTTTCAGTGGCCTGCTAGCTGCCTTGCTATCCTTAGATTTTTTTTTTTGCACCATCTCTGCAGCTCCAGCTCTGATCTACTGATCTTTCATTCATTTACTTCTGTAACCACTGTCTTGAGTTACTAGGATCTGCGTTAATGAGAGCCAGAGGAAAATTATCCTTTGACCCACATACTTGGAAAGTGCCTGAACTTGGACTTGCCTACTTCTATTATACATATGTATCACTGGATTTATGGGTTGTCTAATAAAACCCAACCTAAATCACACAGAGACAGGAGCTTAAGAAAGATATAATGGTCAATTTATCAAATTTATTGAGAGGTGTTTTTCATATTAAAATATTGTTAATTCAAACTTGAAAAAAGTCTGATACATATACTTCCAAAAAAATAGGAAAAAGTAGCAGACCTTCCTTAATTCCTATAGCACTCACTCAAGCTCATTGCTATCAATTTGATTCCAACTCACAGTGATTCTATAGGATGTGGTAGAACTACACATGTGAGAGTCTGAGGCTTTAACTCTTTACAGGAGTAGCAAGGCACATTTTTCTCCTGAGGAACTGCTGATGGTTTCAAACTAGTGACCTTTCAGTTAGTAGTATGATCTAATCTTTTTTGCCCCCATTAATTTTTTTTTTGTCAATTAAGCCAAATTTCAAATTCATTACTGTAGAGTGGATTTCATGGTGCATGGAAATTTGAATACATTACCCTCATTTTATACACATAGTAACTCAGAGAAGAAGGCAAGTATGAAAGTTTTTGGCTGAAAGGTAAAACAGTAATAAGATTGAATGGCTAACAAAGGAAATAGTTAAATTAGGTATCTAGTAAATATCAAAAGACCCTGTGTCTCAGTGGGGAATGTATGAATCTAATGAGAAGTAATGGTTTGGATGGCAAAACTAAGGAAATGCGTAATAACTCTTCTAAATGTTTTAAGCTTCAGGAATCGGGTAATTAATTACATTGCATATTAAGATTAGCATTTTTAGGGTATATATTATCATGTATTTGCTTTGTTTTTAAAGTCATGAATACAGAGTGGTCTTACACCACTAACTTGACGCTTGAAGCATTTCCCTTACTTCCTCACCTCAGTTAACCAAGGGAGGAACATTGATGGATAGAGTTAGGTGCTTTATCTTGGTATCTCACCTAGAATATAGAAAATTGTACTTTGCTTTTGCCATTCCACTTCCAAATCTTTTGTTTGTTTGTTTGTTTTTTGGGGCATCACTGCCCTCTGGTGGTGGGAGTAGGAGGCCCAGCCTTTGCTTCCTGGAGCTGGAATTGAACCTCAATCCCAGTGGGCCACAGTCTCGCGGACAACCACTATGCCTCCGGGGCTCAACCCCACATCCAAATCTTATCATTAATAATTTAAAACAATCATTAATCATTACAGAGAAAAAAGTGAAACTCAAGGGGCTATCATGATGACTTGGAACAGCCTCTAGAAGAATGTGCTCTGGGAATTTTCCTTGCACCTCAACGTTGAATAACTTGGATCCTATGGTAGTAGACTACTGAAAACGCTAAAGTAAAAATCATAGACATGCAAATAATCTTTGCCAAACAATAACTCCATTCAAACTGAACATTTGCTTTGTTACATCTTCTAAGCTTGGTAGGATGGTTAAGTATTTCAAATTTCTTTCCTATTGGACTTTTAAGGGAATACTTTGTTGACTAATTGTTCCTCTTAGCTTATTGCTGGTTGGCTTAGAATTCAAGAGCAACATACTGGTAGTAATTGGAGAATTATGAAAGTGAGGCTGCTACTTTTCTAATGTTTTTAGTGACATCCTTTGCTTTGTTTTATTTTATTTATTTTAAGATCATTTTATTGGGGGCTCTTACAGTTCCTTCTCTCCCAGTGTTCCCCCCTACTCTCCTGGGATTGCTACTCCCATTCCTGTCCCTGTTGGGTTTATCTGATCTGGATTCCATGTCCTTGCTCTTTTTGTGCCTGTGTATGTGTATTGGCCTAGCCCACAGTGAAAGGCAGGACTGGGGTCATGATAGTGGGGGGGCTGAGAAAACCTCAAGAATCCAGAGGAATATTGTGTTTCATCAGTGCTACACTCCACACTGGTTGACTCATCTCTACCTTGAGACTCTTCTGTGATGGACGTCTCATTGTCTGCAGATGAGTTTTGGGTCTCTACTCTGACCCCTCTCATTTTCAACAATACGGCTTTTTTGTTTAGGGTCTTCTGATGCCAGTTACTGATCTTGTCAACACCTCATGACTGCAGAGGATGGTGTGCTTCTACCACTCGGGCCTGTTGCTTTTCTGCTAGATGGTAAATTGTTTAGCTTCAAGCTTTTAAGACTTCAGATGCTTTATCTTTTGTTAGCCAGGCATCATCAGTTTTCTTCACCACATTTGCTTGTGCATTCATTCTGTTTGTAGTGATCATGTCGGGAAGAGGAGCATCACAGAATGCCAGGTAGTTAGAACAAAGGTTCTGACATTGAAGGAGGGCTTGAGCAAAGGCCTAAAGTCTTTCTACTCTCTCCATGTATTGCCATATAAATATATCTACATATGACAATGTCTTTATTTTTATGAATCAATATATTTGCATAAGTGCACACTTATCTTTATACTTCTATAGCTTTACTTCCTAGACCTTTCCTTTGTTTCCTTTTACCTTCCTCCTGTTCCCCATCATGCTCATGCTTCTTCTGTCTCTTAATATTTCCTCTCAGCTAGATTGCTGTTGCTCCAACTCCAACAAGGATTTCTATGTAACCTTGTTGCTGAACAACAAATTCCTTTGTTGTTCCCCTGTCTATGGCATTGTTGGCTCACTACTCTCTTCTGTCACCTGCCCCTTATTTCTTCTGGAAACTTCATTCCCAATGCTTCCTCCTGGGACTTTATTCCCATGCTTATCTTATATGTCAACAATAATTTAGACAAAGCAAAAAGGGAAAAATGAGTAAGGAGAGAAGGAAAAGAAAAGGAAAAAATATATAGTAATGATAAATAGCAACCTCCCCAAACTCTGCCCCCCACCAGCAAACAAATTTAAAAAATCCAGACTCTAAAGCATAGATAATTCCAGATCTGTATGCTGACCTTTATGACTACCCACCCCCTCCTGTCCTAGGGCATTCCAGGAACTTCTCCTCCTCGCTGGAAGTCTATCTTGGGGGGTGCCTTAGTTGCTTTGTGGCTTTCCTTTGCTCCTGCTGCTGATCTGTTCTGTTCCCTTCATGGTTTGTCCCACTGTGAGGCTGGAATTAGCCTGGACTCATTTTCTACTGTGTGCCACCAGCATGATCCTATAGTAAAATGCTCCAAGGAGGGACCATCCTGTCTGGAGCTGTTGTCCGTAACATTCTTAAAATCTTACTTGAGCTTTTCTCAGACAGAACCAAGGAGCAGAAGAATCATTTTGCTGTTTGAATGAAAAGGCAGAAAAAAAAGAAGAAAAATGACAAGAGTGAGAAAAGGAGAATAGAGTTGGTTTGAGTGTCCTTTTACAGTGATTATTTGCCTTTTTAAAGAAAGTTTTCTGTCAATCACTCGTTCATCAGTAACATTATTCCAGTCCCCACTTGTTTTGCATTCTGCTTTATCATGGTGCAGAAAGAGAGAGCATTAAGTGAAAGCCTTTTGAGGATTTGTCAGGCTGCTGCTGATCAGCACTATCATGAAAGGGCAGTAATATCATTGCTCTGGTGACTGGCTTAAAGAATGTGAAGCTTGGCACAGAAGTAGTTGACAGTAAATCAAAGTCGATTTCCCCTCTGAGAGCACAAAATGAACCTTGTCGTTATCATGAAGAAAGATGAAATCTTTAAATATTTCTCCATGTTTTGTCATCATTTGCTACAATTTTCTCAAAGTAGGAATACAGGTATTATTTCGTTTTATCTCAAAGATAAACTTCCCACATTTTCTCTGTAAATTATTTGAAAAGTCCCCACTCTTCAATTGTAGAGGTAGCTTAAGATCAAAAGTGCTTTAAAGTAAGATATTATTAGTAAAATATGTGCTTTGAGTTCTGTCCCTACCAATAGCTTGGCGGTACCTGGACACCAGTGCTACCCTAGTGTTTATGGGAATGGAGCAGGAATAAGTGGGCACCCCTTCTGGAACAAAAAATGGAACACAGTTTGCAAATATTTATGGAAAGTATCGGAAGGGCCAAGAGCAGTTGCTGATAAGTAATTTTAGTTAACTGTGCTTCCAAAGCAATTTTTAAATTAAGTTTTTGGCTTTGTGTTTCTTATATGACCTGTGATTCCCTATTGTCACATTTGTTACTGTGGTTCACTTTTTATACTCATTCTATTCTACTTAGTTAATGATAATGAGACTTTGCAGATATTTGCAAAGAGGCTGTTATTGCCAAGATCTAAACTGCTACTTTAAAACAAAATTTTTGTAAAGCCTCTCCCCTTTTTTAATGACATTATATGAATAACACATGGTCACTGTGGAAAAAAATAGGTGTTAAGTAAAACCATCAAAATGCCTGTGACCCAAAAGTACACATTGTTACATTCTTGTGTACATCGTTATGAACTTCACATGTATATTTCTATTGGAAATTGGATCACTCATTCTTAGGGCTAGAGTATCAGAGAATGAAGTCTCTGTTTTTAGTTTCAGGTTCAAAATTGAATATCCAAACAGATTTATTCACAAGTTCTATTCAGTATTTTACCACAGAAGAGATATCCTTTTTGTCCTTCCACTGTCATGACATTGAAAGAATAAACAACAAAGTGCAGCCTAAGACCTTTGGGTTTGTCCAAAGAAAAAAATTCTGGATATTATTATTACTATTACTAAAATATATGCCTTATAGATTTTTCATATATCATAATTTCTAATAAAATGCTCAGTAATAATTATTCTTTTTGTTGATTGTCTTAACTCAATGGGGATATGCAGCACAAAGGAAAGGGAGTAGTGCTGGTTAAACTCCTTCTTACTATGTCATCAGGTCAGCAAAACAAACATTTCAGTGCATTCAAACCTAAGAAAATAGCAGTGTTACAGAATCAGAGAATTATGGACAATAGAATAATAGAGTACCGAAAAAAGGGCAGAAATAATTGCAATACTTTATTGCCATCTCATGCTTCTCACTCTTCCATAAACTCTAATTGCAAAGAAACTCCTGTTGGAATTCCTATAGAAAGACTGTGAGTTCAGGAAGACTTCAGTATTTCAGATTCTTACATATATTACACCCCCTCCCTCCCAACAATCTAGTCAATTAGGCACTATCGTTACTACCACATTACACATTCATGAGCCGAGGAGGTTAATTTGCTCAATATCTACTAAACATCTACTATGTTCTAGGCAGTGAACCATATTCAGGGATATTGTTAACTTCCAACAAATCAGTCTCCCACTTATGACTGTGTTAGGCTGGTTTGACTTGAAAAACAAATCTGGTGACCAACATATATGTGTAAGAGAAAGCTTGTATCAAGAAGTTATTATGTATCAAGCAAATATTTCAGCGAAGTTCAGATTAAGTGCATATGTCTGATACTAGTCCACACATCTGATGCGAGTTGGTGGATGCAAATCATGTGGCTCCAAAGGCAGTAGCCACATCCCAGGACTCATAGCAGCCAGCTTTACCCAGCAGGGAGGTAAAGGCACAGAAAGAGGGAGAGGTCCCCAGGATTGAGGACCCTCCTTATAAGAAGGTCATGCTCACAAGGAGTTACCGTCAGGCTGTTACCAGATTGACAGGTTGAATATCACTCCTGCACTTTATATGTCTTCAAGTTTGAATGAAGCTATGTAACCACCACTGTGACATATATATATTATTGAATGAAACTTCCCCCAGGCCCGCTGTTCCCCATAATGGGCTGTGGATTGGACTATTGTAATACATGGAATTTTCATGGATTGAATTTTGGAAATTAAGCACTTTCCTCCCAGTCCATCTTGGTCTGAAAGAACTGCTGGCTGACACAGGTTCAACCTCAGAGCAACAAGAAACTTGTACTAGCAGGTGAGTAGCCACTGTACAGGAGACGTACTCACAGAGACTGGAATCCGGTCTTCAGCTTGGACAGCTAGAATGTTGTTTGAAGCACTTCCTTGCATGCTGCATACAGCAATTAATTCATAAACTAAATTCCTGCTTTTTCAGTACTGAAATTCTAGTAGAGAAAACAGATAATAAATGAGGTTAATAAAGGATATTAAGTGTAGGAAAGTGATGAGTTGTGATAAAAAAAAACAGAAGGAACAGAACTAGTGAGTGTTATGATTCGTAGTTTCAAATCCTGTAATTTTTCATGACCGCAGGTTACAAAAATCTGAGATTTTTGTCCAGATTTGTGAGGAAGGGTGGTTTCTGTGGCTCACAGATTATTCTGCGGGTAAGTAATAATGATGGATCAGTGTCAATGGGAAGAGAAAAGGTCGAAGTGATGGTATCAAGGAAGTTAAAAATACTTAGATTTTAGGCAAATAAAAGCACCACTATTTGGCTCCTGTTAAAAGACAAAAGCCCTAGTCAGTCAGTCTTGTATTTTTGTTTACTTCCAGCACTGTGTCAACAAACCTAGGGATTATTCAAAGCACTCAAGTATAGCAGATGTTTCAGCTGTATTTATTCTGTCAACATGTCAACACATATTATCTTTCAACTTGAGAATGCATGTCCTTAAATTCTGCACTCTGCCCTAGTTTCTCCCTTATTTTTTTTCTCCCTCATTTTTATGTTTCCTCAAACTCTTCTAATTTAGAGCAGCTCAGAAGAAAGTTTCTTCCAATGGATGTGATTCATGAAGTATTTAGTGAGCACTGTATAGCTAACAGTGAAGGAGTTTCTTTATCAAGGAGAATTGATGCAATTGTAGCAGGAAAAAATAGAGAAATATGAGGATGACCCGCTGTGATTGAGCCAGTGCCGGCTGATAGCAACCTTATGCAATTAAGCATGTGATTATGTGTCACACCGAGCTGAGGAACTCACTGCGCGAAAACTCTTAGCATGCTGTCAGGGCTCAGCTACCCAAGTCGGATTGCTAGGATAGATGGTAGGTATGCAGGTCAGCAGAGTTGGGGGTGAGAAGGGGGTGATTTAGAAGAGATTATGCAAAGAGAGATATGTGGACGCTAAGTCAGTCTGAAACCCATTTAGTAGGCAAACAGAATGGGAATTTCTTGGACAAGTTCTAACTCATAGCCCTGAGTCAAAGGTGTCATTAACAAGCAAACTTCCTCTCTTTCTGTGAAACGTCAGTCCAACTCAGAGGTTCTAAACCTGCGGGATGTTTGAGGACAAATGACCCTTTCACAGGGGTTGCCGAAGACCATCAAAAAATACATAAATCTTTCACAATATATAATTACATATTGTTTTGTGATTAATCATGTTTAATTATGTTCAATTTATAACAATAAAAATGCATCCTGCATATCAGATGGTTACATTACAATTAATAACAGTAGCAAAATTATAGTTATGAAGGGCAGTGAAAGCAATTTTATAGTTGGGTGTCATCACAACCTGAGGGATTGTATTAAAGGGTCATGGCATTAGGAAAGTTGAGAACCACTGATTTACTGATTTAGTCAGGCCCAGCCAGTCTATTCAGCATTAGTTCTTTTACTTCCTTTAATTATAATGTAAGGCTGAGCCCCGGTGGCGTAGTGGTTGTGCGCGGGACTGCGGCCCATTGGGACGGAGGTTCAATTCCAGCAGTGGGACTGGTCCTCCTACTCCCACCACCAGAGAGCAGTGATGCCAAACAACAACAACAACAACAAAATTATAATGTAAATAGATTTCATTGAAAAATGAGTGTTGTTTAGAAGGAAAGGCAGATGAAGTAAAACATTAAATTTTATAGGCAAGATGTTAAAATTAAATTCAATTTATTAATTTGCTAAAAATTACTAGATTATTAAAATTAATTTAGATTCACGATTTTGAATTAACATGACTTTAATATTATATATTTATTATTAAATGTTATTAAAATAATCTCTTTCTCATATTAATCAAGCCACTGACTGTCTCAGATGGAACAGGTTTAACTCTATTTGTTTCTTATAATATTTACCTTATTTCTAAACATTATATTCATAAATGCTCTTAATTTATTATTTCATATATTTTCTTTTGACCATGCTGGAGGCTAAATAATTTATTTGCTCACAGTCACTATTAATTTCCTACATTCATGCTCATAAGTATGTTCCATCAATTTTCTGTTGTTATTACTTAATCCCTTGAAGGCGAACAACACTGGGTTTTCCAAACTGTAATTTTTATTAGGTCAAGTCTTCTGATACTTCTCCTGTGAAGTGACTGCTGGATTTAAATCAATTACCTTTCTACTAGCATCCCAGCCTTAAACCACTACACCACTAGTATTTCCTACTATTCTGCTATGGCAGATCTATTCATTTTGCTGACATTTGTAGGAATGCAGATTTGTCTGAGAATAGAGCCTATGTCAGCTATAAGGACTACTATGACTTTTGCTTACAATGTTTACAGTAGTGATGATCACAGCACTTAATTGCAAGCCAACAATTTTGCCTTTGGAATCAACCAACAGCTTCAGAAAGGAGATTGGCAGTCTTTTTCCAAAAAGTTTATGGCCTTGGAAAACATATGGTGAAGTTCTACTTTCTCTTACGAGATCTGTGAATCACACTTGATTGATCAGCAATGTGTTTGGTTTTGCAAGTTTCAATGATTCCTAGAATATGATCAACCACAGCAGAAAAATCTACCATTAGAATATGCTGTCTTGCAGCAGCACTCTGGATGGCTGGTGAAGCCAACGCTTTTGAAGGCTGTATCCAGAACACTCTATCTTTGGAATCCCAACTGCCTTTGTATCTTTATTGATTTTCCCATTTGTTTTTTTTTTATTTGAATTAGTATTCATTCCCTGGTTTGTTTGCTATCTTCCAGTTTACAAAAACAAACAAACAAAAAACAATCAAACTCACTACCATCAACTCATTTCTAACCCATAGCTACCTAACAGATAAAACTTTTTTTCCCCAGTGAGTTTATTGGGGGCTCTTACAGCTCTTATAGCACTCAATACATATTTTGTATCAAGTATATTTGTACACACGTTGCCATATTCATTTCCAAATATCTTCCATTTGAGCCCTTGGTATAAGTTCCTCTTTCCCCCTCCCTTTTTTTAAACAAATCATTTTATTGTGGTCCCAGGGCCACAAAATACCAAGGAAAATACCACCTATTACGAATAAATCAAACAGAAAACAGCTAGCTGCTTCCATAGTATCAAGAAAAGAGAAACTAAATCCTACGCAAAAAGACCAGCTGGACCTAACAGCAGTCATAGAAAATGTGGAGATTGATCACCACAGAAAGAAAGCTTCAAGATGTTACTAACACGT